>CAKAOI010027884.1:0-59218 GCA_916701655.1 Sebastiscus albofasciatus
ACAGACTAACAATTTTAATAATTACATTATGTAGATTATGTAAATTATTATTAGTTACATTATTATGTAAATGTAACTAAGTTTTTTTTAAACAATATATTTTTTAAATTTTACATATATACATATATACACATACAGACTAACAATATTAATAATTAAATTATGTAGATTATGTAAATTATTATTTGTTACATTATTATGTAAATGTAACTAAGTTGTTTTTTTAAACAATATTTGTTTTGAATTTTACATATAGACATATATATACACATATATACACATACAGACAGATTATAACAATATTAATAATTAAATCATGTAGATTATGTAAATTATTATTAGTTACATTATTAAGTAAATGTAACTAAGTTGTTTTTTTTAAACAATATTTTTATTGAATTACCAAAAGCACTCTTGCAGAATGGAACATTTCACAATAATGGATATTATTGGGTTATAATTAATGATGCATTAATGTGTAGAGCTGCAACGATTAATCGATATCAACTATTCATTTAATCACCAACTATTACGATAATCAATTAATCGTTTGGGTTTGTTTTTTTTAAAAAGAGAAAATTATCTGGTTCCAGTTTGTTAAATGTCAGCATTTGCTGCTTTTCTCTGTTTTATATCATTCTAAACTCAATATTTTGTGGTTTGGTTTGTGGGTAGTAGAGCTGCAACGATTAATCGATTAGTTGTCAACTATTAAATAATTTTTTTTTAAACAATATTTTATAGAATTTTACATATAGACATATATACATATATACACATACAGACAGACTAACAATATTAATAATTAAATTATATAGATTATGTATAATTAGTTACATTATTATGTAAATGTAACTACATTTTTTTTAGACAATATTTTTATTGAATTTTACACATAGACATATATACATATATACACATACAGACAGACTAACAATATTAATAATTCAATTACACAATGAAATGTTTAGTCAGAATTTCAAAGAAAGAGAGACATGACATTTCATGTATTTCACATATCTAACATAGAAAACAAATAAAATAAAAGGTAAGACAAAATAAATAAATACCTCAAAGAAGAAGAAGAACAAAAAAAAACCAACAATTTCAACAACAGCACTCAGCAACACACAGCAGTTTCAATTTGACTTGTCTTTGCACGATATTTGTGACAATGTGACTGATGGATAGATTATAGTCTAAGCTTTACAATGATATATAACTTCATGATATTGTGTGTTGGTCACCCTCTTTTATACTGGATCTATGTGTAAAATGGCATAGATCATAGATTATCAGATTGACATAGATTTTCCAAAACTACCGGACATAGATCTTTAAAAAAAAACACCATGAGACTTGGTTTCTCCAAAGTGGCACGACGACCAAATTTTGGGGGTCTGGCTCATGGACTAGATATTTACGTTAGTTTACCAAAACAACTTAGCTGTAAAGTAGCCAAGTTCATTTTCATTAGCAAACATCACTGTAATATCTATAGTAAAAGTGCTGCCAACATCTGTTTTACTGGCATTCATAGCAACAACTGCTTCTTGGAGCAGTCTTTTTTTTTTAAAAACAATATTTTTTATTGAATTTTACATATAGACATATATACATATATACACATACAGACAGACTAACAATATTAATAATTAAATTATACAATGAAATGTTTAGTCAGAATTTCAAAGAAAGACATTTCACTTATCTAACAAAAAAAAACAAAAAAAAATAAAAGATAAGACAAAATAAATAAATACCGCAAAGAAGAAGAACAAAAAAACAAAACAACAATTTCAACAACAGCACTCAGCAACACACAGCAGTTTCAATTTGACTGTGCTTCCTTGACGTCCAAGAAACTCCAACAAAGGTTTCCAAACATTTTCAAATTCTTTTCCTCTGGTTATGTATGTAAAGTCTCTCCAGTACAACACAAGATGCCATCTCCCTCACCCATACATGTAAATCCATTTTTCCCCAAGACAAAGCTATCATTCTCCTGGCCTGCAGGAGTCCAAAGTCAATTCAAATGAACTGCTTTGAGCTAACGATAAAGTTATCTGGCTATATACCTAGTATACATATCTTTGCTTGGTGAGGCACCTTCATCTTTGCATGATATTATTAATAAGACGTGGTTGAAAGTTTCCGAAAGCAAAAAACAGTGCACTGATCCTCGCATCCGTGCAGTGCGAAATATCCCCCCAAGCCAAAAACATGACATGAATGCTTGGGACCCAGTTTAGACTCACTCACTTATTTTTACCCCATGCACTAGCTGCTGCAGCAGGACACGCACCCCCACACTCATCAGCACGCTGTAAACTACACTCAGCATTAAACTGCACATATAGGTGAATGCACACTAACTGAGAGCATCATCCAGTCGCAATGCACCTGCAAGGTTACACCCATCCACTGCTGCAGAGGCCAGTTAAGACTCTCCACTTTGTCCCCACAAAGAGGCGCAGCAGCAGCACTGTGTGACTCTCTGTGTCTCTCTGCTTCTCCTCTCCTATAACATTGTGTCTCTGTTTAGGTCTAATAGAGATCTCCACCGTGGACCGAGGAGTGATCAGCATGTTCGGGGTGAGGAGTGAGCTGTTTGTCGCAATGAACAGCAGAGGAAGGTTATACGGAACGGTAGGTTTGTCTGCAACACACACGCACACACACACGCACACACACACACACACACACACACACACACACACTGCTCAGTGTAAGATGAGTTCATGGAGCTGCTGCATCCCTGGGTTTATGAGCACTGTTGTGTTATTAATATGCTCTGATGATAGGGAGAATATGCCAGTGGGGGGAAAGAACTACTCAGACCTTTTACTTATACAGTGTGAAAATACTCTGTTACAAGTAAAAAGTCCTGATTTATTAGCATCAAAGTACCAAACTCATTATGCAGAATGGAACATTTCACAATAATGGATATTATTATATGGATTATAATTAATGATAATGTGTAGAGCTGCAACGACTGATCGATAAGTTGTCAACTATTCATTTAATCACCAACTATTATGATAATCAATTAATCGTTGGGTTTTTTCTTTATAAAAAGACAAATTATCTGGTCTAATCTGCCAACAGTCAAAGAATAAATGAACATTTCATGATTAAAATCAACAGCAGGATAAACATTTAACTTAACGGGGGCCAGTTAACGTCTTAGATTACAAAAATAGAGATATTCACAAATATACAGTCTATATATATCAACATCAAATCCCGCAGTGGGTCTTTTGATACATGTTCAAAAATCACTGAAAAATGATCTGACCTTTTACTTATGCAGGGTGAAAATACTCTGTTACAAGTAAAAAGTTCTGATATATTAGTATCAAAGTACCAAAAGTACTCATTATGCAGAATGGAACATTTCACAATAATGGATATTATTGGATTATGATTAATGATGCATTAATGTGTAGAGCTGCAATGATTAAATCAATATCAACTATTCATTTAATCACCAACTATTATGATAATCAATTAATCGTTTGGGTTGTTTTTTTTTTAAAAAAAAGACAAATGATCTGGTTCCAGTTTGTTAAATGTCAGCTGTTTTTCTCTGTTTTATATAATTTTAAACTCAATATTTTATGGTTTGGTTTGTTGGTAGTAGAGCTGCAACGATTAATCGATTAGTTGTCAACTATTAAATTAATCGGCAACTATTTTGATAAGCGATTAATCGGTTTGAGTAATACTTTTATTTCATATAGATTATTTATTGAATTACCAGAAAACATGCTATATTGTGATATATATTGTTATCGAGATTATCCATACTGTGTACCATATCGCCCAGCCCTAGTCTTAACCTTCAGTAATACTTCACCATTTATTTGTTGATAATATTTTGGATTATTAATCTCTATCTGCAAAGTAACTAACGTTAAATGTAATGAAGTAAAACGTACAATATTTGCCTCTGAATTGTAGTAGAGTAAGAGAAGTATGATGAAGCAGAAAATGAAAAGTAGAGTACAAGGACCTCAAAATTGTACTTAAGTACAGTACTTGAGTAAAAGTACTTAGTTACCTTCCACCACTGAGCAAAAGTAGTAATACCACAATATATAAGTACTTCATTACAAGAAAAAGTCCTGCACAGAACAGAAGTTTAATCAACAAAATGTAATTTATAAAAGAAAGTACTCATTATGCAGTGGAGCGGTCCCAGTCAGTGTATATTACTATATATTATTTGAATGTTGTTACTGATGGGTTAACATGTATGCACATTTTAACTAATTTACACACATCTGGGTAGTTTGATTATTAATGCATCATATTTTATTAACTGGTCATGTTGTTTTTATGTAAACTCTGATAAATATAGTGGATTCAAAAGTTTGATATTTTCCTCTCAGATGTGGAACTGATGTATAAAGTAGCATAAAATGAATATAATCAAGTAAAGTACCTCAAAATTGTGCTTAAGTACAATATTTTAGCACTGGAATCTGTATATTTTGTTCATTCTTCACCAAGCTCATGATAATAAACTTGACTTAATCTGCCAACAGTCAAAGAATAAATGAATATTTCATGGTTGAAATCAACAGCAGGATAAATATTTAACTTAACGGTGGCCAGTTAATGTTTTAGATTACCAAAAAAGGCAATGTTTTTTATGAGATATTCACAAATATACAGTCTATATATATATCAACATCAAATCCTGCAGTGGGTCTTTTGATACATACAAAAATTATACTGTAAAACACATTAATGAACTTAGAAAATGTTATACTGTACTGCAAGAACATTTTTCAAACAGAAAAAGATTATTTCTGAACAAGAAACAAGATATATTAATGCTCTTTAATACTGTATACAGTACAGTATTATAGTGTACATACAGTATAAAGTGTATACAATGCTTGATGTAGTATTTGATGGTTAATAACTGTCCTGCTGATTTGTAATGAGCCTTGAGGAGGAGGTTATGTATTTTATTAAAAAGAGTACAATGTGTAGCTCTTAGAGTGGGAAGTAAAATAAACAATGCCATTTTAGATTTTAATTTTACAATTAAAGATCCCAGAGTTTTATGTAGGGCTGGCCATCAAACCTCGATACTTTTTCTGTAGCGTTACTGTAGAAGTACTGAAACTACCAAAATCTACTTTTGGTACTTGCTCAGATTCAAACCCTTTTTTTTTCTTACTGTTTGATAAGACAGTTTCTGATTTAAATCATCATTTTGCCAGTTTTAGGCAAAGTTGTTGTGTTGTGTTGTGTTTAACCAACATTTAACGCTAAGCTTCTTTTGTTAAATTGATTCAAATATTTAATCGTGATTAATCGCATGCTTGTCCATAGTTAATCGCAAATTAATCGCATATGTTTTTCTGTTCAAAATGTACCTTAAAGGGAGATTTGTCAAGCATTTAATACTGGGAGTGGACAAATATTCTTGCTTTATGAAAATATAGTATATATTTATTATTGGAAATCAATTAACAACACAAAACAATGACAAATATTGTCCAGAAACCCTCACAGGTACTGCATTTAGCATAAATAATCTGCTCTAGGGAAGGGAGATTTGTCAAGTACTTAATACTCTTCTTCACACGCTCTGAAGAAGGCTCCGTGACGAAACGCGTAAGCATGTCTATTGTGATGTGAGCCAATTAAACAAGTGAAATGTTAGTATTTTGTCCTCCTTGATTTTGAAATCTGGGATGTGCTACCCTATCACATTTTTATGCTTATTGGACTTTGGATCTAGCACTCCACAGTGAATCCCATTGTTGAAGCGCAACTTCCTTTACCAAAACATATTGAATACTCTTATCAACATGGGAGCGGGCAAAAAAGTGCTGCTTTATGCAAAAGTATGTATATATTTATTACTGGAAATCAATTAACAACACAAAACAATGACAAATATTGTCCAGAAACCCTCACAGGTACTGCATTTAGCATAAAAAATATGCTCAAATCATAACAAACTGCAGCCCAACAGGCAACAACAGCTGTCAGTGTGTCAGTGTGCTGACTTGACTATAACTTGCCCCAAACTGCATGTGATTATCATAAAGTGGGCATGTCTGTAAAGGGGAGACTTGTGGGTACCCATAGAACCCATTTTCAGTCACATATCTTGAGGTCAGAGGTCAAGGGACCACTTTGAAAATGGCTGAAATTTAGCACAAGTTTGAAGCCTACCTGGGATTATTTTGAGTTTTGAGAGCAAAAGCAGGAGGCTGGTATCTTTCGCAACAACATGTAACCTCCTCCAGTTTCCTGCTTTCTAGTCCGCCTGTTCACCAAAGTAAAGGTCACGTTGAAACCATGGATATGTTGTGATCTTCATCTTGTGTCTGCTGTGAGATTTATTGACCCTCTCTCTCTCTCTCTCTCTCTCTCTCTCTCTCTCTTTTCATTTTTAGAGAGTCTTCGTGGATGAGTGCAAGTTCAAGGAGACTTTGCTGCCCAATAACTACAACGCCTATGAGTCTTTTGTTTACAAGGGCTTCTACATCGCCCTCAGCAAGCATGGCCGCGCAAAGAGAGGCAACAAGGCCACCACCGCCATGACCGTCACACACTTCCTCCCGCGACTATGAGAGAAACTGGCAATAACTCAGTAATTTGCACATGTGGATGTTCTTCCAGGTAATATAGAAACGCATAGTCACGATATACACACCGATGGACTGCGAAAGAAAACACAAATATTTATTCTGTTTATATATATATGTATATTTGGATAGCTATCTTTGTATATGTTCTGTGCTGCTTGTTGTTTTTATGGACGGGGAGAGTTGAAGCCTTTGCCTGTCTCACTTTACCTTGGTGCTTGCTGTAACTGAACTATGTGTCACTTCCTTTTTTGAGATGGAGGATGAGCTATATCCTGTGCTTTTAAAGAGTGAAATGAATACTTTTTATTACCTCAAAGAACCACTTTACTAGATGAAGGGATGCATGGACTTCTGCTCAAATATCTGCTAAGTTTATGATTTCTTTCAAACCTTTTTGAGCGCTTGATGGCTCCCTGCTCGATTATCGATGTCCGGCAGTGGGAGGAAACTTAAATGCACTACCTTTGCTGCACGAATTTAAAGGTGCCTTGGTGTTCCCACTTGTGGCCCCCTTAAACTTGCATGTAAGAGACACCGCTGGAGTCAGAAATAGGGCTGACACTCCGGAGAGGGCCTCAGAAGGGAGGGAGGGGGGTTGGCTATCTCTGGTTTATTTTCTTTTCTGTAATTAGATCGATTAAGTAATATACAGTCTGTGGTTGAGACCAGAGAGCGGTCAGCCATGGATGGTGGCACCGGGCCATAAGTTTGACTGTGTGTCTAATAAACAGGGTGGAATACTTATCTATCTGAGCATGGAGGGAGTTTTGGCTTGCACAAGGATCAACTGAAGCGAGCGCACAGTGGAAATGTACCTGCACATTGTCTTGGACAGAGCTCCTACACTAAAGCAGCTTTTGAATCGCAAAGCTTTAGCTGCTGTTGAAAAATGATGTCCACTGAAAAACGATGTAAATAGTCGCAAATGTTAAAAAAGAAGAATTCAGGAGCTTTTTAAACGCTGCTTTGTCGCAGTTGCCTGAACGAGGCAAAAAGAGTTCAGGTTGCACTGTTAGCCATCGATGATGGTGCCTGAATGTGTTTGGTGAGAAATCGTTCCCACGTTTGTTTCTTTGAATTGATCTTTTTTTATGTGGAGTTTTGGTGGAGTGTGTGCCCCCCGGGCCATTTCCCCCGCTTGTCTGTGTGCTCTGCAGCAGCACTGCAGTGGCAGCGAGGTGTTGGGAGCTGGAGGCTGGTAGTTTTAAATGCAATTATGGAGGAGTCAATCACGTTTCCCCTGAAGGACTAAAGGACAGTGCAGTTGGCAGACTGGATGCACGCTATAAGAAATGTCATTTCTGTCAATTTTTAGCCTGATTTTACGTGAGCAAAACGTGATCATAGAAGCACCTTTATAGTATATAATACGGTACTCATAGAAGTATTGGTATGCATAGTGGCAGTTTGTTCACAAAGCTGAAGATGTACCATGCTTAATACACTCATTGTGGATCAATTTATAGTTAATTAGGGCTGCAACTAATGATTATTTTCATTGGCGATTATTTTCTCGATTAATCGATTAGTTGTTTGGTCTATAAAATGTCAGAAAATGGCGAAAAATGTCGATCAGAGTTTCTCAAAGCCCAAGATGACGTCCTCAAACGTCTTGTTTTGTCCACAATTCAAAGATATTCAGTTTAAAGTCATAGAGGAGTAAAGAAACCAGAAAATATTCACATTTAAAGGTCCAATTAGGGGGATCTATAGGCAGAAATGGAGTATATTATTAATAAGTATGTTTTCATTAGTGTATAATTACTTGAAACTAAGAATCGTTGTGTTTTCGTTAGCTTAGAATGAGTCGTTTATATCTCTTCACGGAATCTTCCATGTTTCTACAGTAGCCCAGAACAGACAAACCAAACTCTGTTAACTTTTCCTACTTGGAGCGGTGTCAATAACGTTACTCGCTCCCGTCGTCGCCACTCTCTCTCTCTCTTGCTTCACCACTCACTTCCCACGTACACACACACTCTAAGCACTGGGTCTGCTCCAAATGACCGACGCTACTCTTACAACGACATGGCTCTAGAGAGGGACATTTGCGGTTTCTCGTCGGACACCGTAGCTCTCCTACACGCTTGGCACACGGGAGAGGCTTCGGTTGGTTCAATCTCAACCTCACCGCTAGATATCGGCAGATCCAACACACTGCACCTTTAAGAAGCTGGAATCAGAGACTTGGTTTTTATTAAAAAAAATACTCAAACCGATTAATCGGATTATCAAAATAGTTGGCGATTAATTTAATAGTTGACATCTAATCGATTAATCGTTGCAGCTCTAATATTTTGTTACATATTAAGGATGTTTTTCTTATAGCGTGCATCCACCCGAGTAGTTTCTGCAGCTGTTGCTTGAAAACCTGAATCTTGCAGCCTCCATCCGTTCTTGTGTTTAGAGAGGAAGCACGACTATTTAAATCCAGGAAAGACGAATGCGAGGAAGCCGCCCTGCTGTCTTTGTTGTTCGTCAAACCCCCTGAAGGAATGTGGATCTGCCGAGATGACAGGCAGCCTCCTGCATACCTGAGCACCCCCCCCTTTGAGCTCTGTCACCCCCTCGCCGCCCACCTCTGCTCGTCCCTTACCCCCCCCCTCACCCACTGCAGGCAGGGACCTTGGGATTCCAGCTGTAACCCAGGAGCTTCCTCCTCTCCTTTCAGCCTTTTTTAGTTCAAGGTCAGAGTCATGGACCAGCCTTGGCCCCAACCCCAGTGGCCGGCTATATGGGTCGTACTGGTTCCATGAAATAGGAATTCAAAGTATCTTTTTCACGCAGGAAACATGTTATTTTATGATTAAACTCGGGCTGTCAAAGTTAACGCGATAATAACGCGTTAATGCAAATTCGTTTTGACGCCACTAATTTCTTTAACGCATTAACACAACTTGCGATTTTTAGGTTGGAGTTGGCTCAGTTTCAAAACTAGAGTGAAGATACGGCATCATATAAAACTAGAAAACTAAGGCTAAATAACGCTCCAAATTTACACAAAATTTTGGCAAGGACAAACTTTCATGGCCATTTTCAAAGGGGTCCCTTGACCTTTGACCTCAAGATATGTGAATGAAAATGGGTTCTATGGGTACCCACGAGTCTCCCCTTTACAGACATGCCCACTTTATGATAATCACATGCAGTTTGGGGCAAGTCATAGTCAAGTCAGCACACTGACACACTGACAGCTGTTGTTGCCTGTTGGGCTGCAGTTTGCCATGTTGTGATTTGAGCATATTTTTTATGCTAAATGCAGTACCTGTGAGGGTTTCTGGATGATATTTGTCATTGTTTTGTGTTGTTAATTGATTTCCAATAATAAATATATACATACTGTTGCATAAAGCAGCATATTTATCCACTCCCATGTTGATAAGAGTAATTAATTTGTGATTACAGTAATCACAACTATGGACAATCATGCGATTAATCGCGATTCGATTGACAGCCATAGTGTTTTTACATTTTGGTATTTGTACTTTTACTTAAGTAAAGGCTCTAAATGCTTTCTCCACCACTGTCGGATTATCATTAAGCAGCATTTTAATGTTTTAGCTAGTTGAGATGGAGCTAATTTAACTATTTTCCATACTGTTGTGTAGTTTAATCTATATAAAACATAGTATTTTATTTGTTGACTATCAAAATTGGTAGCATATTTGTCCACTCCCATGTTGATAAGAGTATTAAGTACTTGAAAAATCTTCCTTTAAGGTACATTTTGAACTGATAAAAATGTGCGATTAATTTGTGAATAATCGTAATCGCGATTACATACTTTAATGGATTGACAGCCCTAGATTAAACAGAATGTAATTTAGTGAACTGATGGCTCCAGAGATAGCTCTTATGGTTCCCTGCTTCACAATCTGCAATATTTTTTAAAACAATCCTACTTCCCTTTCTGAATTTAAAGAGCTCCACCTGTTTAACATGCAGCTCCGCAACATGCTGTCCCCTCCCCTTCTCAAGTGCTTGTGTTGGGATATTTGTGTGGAGGGGACATCTGCAGAGTTAATGCAGTAGCAGAGTCACCTCTCCTGCTGCAGGACGGCTCTCCAGCCATCCTCAGGACTCTGCTGCTGCTGGGCGCTGCCCCGACCCCCAACACCTTTCACCACCAGTATCACCTGCTGCTCAACTGTCTATGACGCACAGATCCATTCATAACAGTATTTTTCTAACAGATAAATCTCTTAAAGCTTTTTTTGTTCGAGGCTACCGAGATGCAGATTTATCAGGAGCTCAACGTTTCAAAAAACAAACAGACTTGTTGCTGCTGTAGATGCATGAAATACCACTGATGTACATTTCTTGTCGGGAGTAAATCATCGTTTTTTTGGGCTGAAAAAGCCAACAAAAAACTGTCCTTGTTTCAGCTGAGGAAGCTGTGGGAGTGAACTTTGCGCATGCACAGCAGCGTGCACTCCTCACAATCAAAGATGTCTGACGTCTGTAGCAGCACCTTACTTGATTAGAGTTTTCTCACGTTTTTGTGTCAAGAAATAGAGCTGGATCCCTAAAAGAGTGAAGGTCTGTGTCTAAAAGTAAAAGCTCACCTTTCAGCTTTGACCAAAAAATTTTATCCAGATTTCTGTCGTCTTTTTTTTTTTCTTTCCACAGCTTATCATAGATCAAATTTAAATTATATCAAGGGGAGGAATATCTTTTTTTTTTTTTTAAATAATGTACTATTAGCATGCCTGAGCCCCAATCTTAATGAGGGGTGTGTGCTTCATTCATGTGTTTGTTTTAAACTCCTGCTCTAAAGGGGAGTCTCCACTCTATTCCTCTCATCTCATATACCTCACCCTCTGCCTTAGTTTTGGTTTGCTGATGACTGTAAATTAAGACGAAACAAACTTCAGTTATTTGTTTCTGAAAACAGACAATGCTAAGTAAGGATATTAAAGTTTTTCCTTTTATTTTTGTACGTATGTGCTGTGCACAGCAGTCTACTGTATTCCTGAGATAACAATAAAAGTTTTTTTTTAACTGGTTGCTGGTAAAGTGTCGTTCTCTCCATTGGGGTCAGTTGACCTCTGATGCAACTGTGTATTTATCAGTGGTGGAGGAAGTACTTTACATTGATATACAGGTTAACGTGTCCTATGCTGAAACTCAAGCACCTAAAAAGTCTTTTAGCCAGTCAGATGCAACTTCCCAGTAAAAACTGTCCTAAATAAGGGAGTGGCTCCATCTGCTGGTGAAATGGTGAAAATGTTGAGTTGGGCAGGTGCGTAAAAGCAGCAAACTGAACTTCAAACTCTTAACTAAATATCCAGTCTACTAAACAAAACTGTAAAAACAATATTTAATATGACGCCTAATTAGTGACTAATTGATCCTTAATTAAGAATTCTGCAGTTTGCACGAATTGGAAATTTAACTCATATATAACTAACAGTATACATTGTATCCCTGATTTAATTAACAATTAACAAATCATGTTTTAATTATTCTGCATTTGTTTCTATTTTTTGTTTTCTTTATTCTTTATATTGCCCAATGCACCATGTTTCCAGTCCAAACAAAAACAAACCTGCACCAGAGGACTTTGGACCATTAAGAAATAGTCTTAGAATAATGTTTAAGGTGGATGAGTCAAAACAGTGTCACCAAAAATAAGAGTCCAGTCTGACCAAGAGCATCATCAAGGGATAAACAGACAGGGGTGGATACAGTGGCAGCCTTCCGCTGCTGCAAAACCCACACATCTGCTTTGGGGGCGAGTTTCTTTTTTTTCTTTTTTTTTTTTACGCAAAGGATGTGAGCAGGAGTGGCACTCAGGGGGCTTTAAATAGGAACTGTCTCCAAACTTTGGGACAACACAGCATCTGAGAACTCCCAGCAGCAGCTCGCACAGTGGAAAGCACCGGTTTACTGCAGGATGGACGTCAACAGAAGACTTGTAATGAGGGACACAGTGCTGGCTCTCTTGCTCGCAGTGCTCCAGGGACTTCCTCTCGGGGAAACAGTCCCGAATCCATCACCTCTAGTTGGATCCAACTGGGGGAACCCGAGGAGATATATTCACCTGCAGACATCCACAGACCTCAACAACTTCTACTTGGAGATCAGATTAGATGGCACCGTGCGCAGGACTACAGTCAGGAGTTCATATAGTAAGATCCTCGTTTTCAGAGATGTGTGTTTCAACATGAAGTTTTCTCTTTAACAACTCTAATGTTCATTGCTTTTTTCTCCCCTGCAGGTGTGATTTTACTTAAAGCTGAAACAAGGGAGCGCATTGCCATCCTGGGTGTCAAAAGTAGCAGATACCTGTGTATGGATCTGGAGGGAAACCCATACAGCTCGGTAAGACTATACTTACTTTCACTTCAATTGATTACTATTAATTCAATCGAATTTATCTTGTACTTTTGAGATCCTCGCCCTTGTGAGGTTTCTTTTTTACTAAAAAGAACTTATTGGGTTTTCTTATTTTCACAAACACAATAAGAATAATAAAAAAAAAGACAACAAACAAACACTGGTACAGCTCAGATCAAAAAACATATATAGGAGGTCATAGGAAATAGTCCATAGTGCACACTGTAAAAAAATGACATGTTTCATTTGTGATTTATATGTAAATGGTCTTAGGTTTACAGTATTTTTTTGTAATCACAACTGTAATTATCTGTATTTAAGCTTTTCTTGATCATTTGTAAAAATAATTACTCTGTCTTTTTTAGAGGTTTATGACTCTATTTTAACAATTAACTTATGTTAGAAGAAAAGGACTTTGTGGAATGGACAAAGTGCAAAAGAACATTAAGACATAATTAAAACAGTTACAAAAACATAAAAACATTAAAGATTAGAAAATAAAAACAAGCTAAAAATAAAAGCTAGGATAGAAGCTAAAATAGAGTTTAACACACAAGAGTAAAAGCTCTAGTGCAGTATATAAGATCATTATCTGGTTTAATTAAAGGCAGCAGCAAACAGGAAAGTTAAATAACTCAGAGTTGGAGTTGGTCCTGCAGTTTTCTGGGAGCTTGTTCCAGATATTTGGTGCATAAAAACTGAACGCTGCTTCTTCTGCATGTTTAGTTGTGACCCTGGGGACACTAAGCAGACCTGATCCAGATGACTTGAGAGGTCTGGATGGTTCAGAACATATAGCAGAAGATCTGAAATGTATTTTGGCCCTAAACCTTTTAGTGCTTTGTAAACCAGCAGGAGTATTTTGAAATCAATTCTCTGAGAGAGACAGGGAGCCAGTGTAGAGACCTCAGAACTGGACTGATGTGATCCACTTTCTTGATCTTAGTGAGGACTCGAGCAGCAGCGTTCTGTAGTTTAACTTTCTTCTGTCTCTTCTTCCTTCTTACAGCCCACCTGCCTCAGGGACGACTGTCTGTTCAACCACAGGCTTCTGGAGAACAACCGGGACGTGTACTACTCCAGCCGGACCGGCATCCTGTTCAACCTGGAGGGCTCCCGGCAGGTGTTCACAGCGGGCCAGAACCTGCCGCAGACCTCCCTCTTCCTGCCCAAGAAGAACACGGTGCCGCTGGAGCGCCTCCTGTTGCACCGGGAGAAGAGGAACCAGGTGGTGGATCCCTCCGACCCGCACAACGTCTACTACTTAGGTCAGACCGAGGAGGGCTCGGACTCTCGAGCCGTGCCGGAGGACGACGCCGATCTGGAGTTAGAAGTAGAGGTGGAAGTGGAGGCCGGAGATGATGGGCGCAACGTGTCCAGGGAGACGCCTCTGGCTCCGTCCACCCACGACCCCTGGAACGTGCACTCGTCCAACCCGGCCAGCCCACGGAGCACCGGCACCATGGGCTGATATGTTAGTGAGGGGGAGTGATACGGATGTATTTACCTTAATCTAAGTGAGTCCAACTTTAACATTGCAGTTTGTGACTATAGGCTAAATGTCTTTTCAGTCATCACCCATCAGAAAAACAGTGTTTATACACTGTATGTAAAAAAAATATTAAGACTTGACTTGCAGCCCCTTTTGCACAATTTATAGTGTTAGAACGCGATTCTTTGAGATCACTGCAGATATAATAAGTTAAATCAATAGGGGAGGTGTTTTACCTGGATTCAGCTAATCAATAATGAGCATTTTGTACATTCATAAGCAGGTTTGTTGATAAATGGAGCATATACGCATATTTTCCCCTCAGAAACAGATTACTGAAAAAGAAAATGTTAGTTTTGTGCCAAGATGATTGATCCAAAATCCAAATCCTCTCACACTGAGCTACAGCTTTGATGAGAAATGGCCATAAAAATGTATTGAATTATTCATGTCTAAGTTTAAGAGCTACTAGATTCATATTAGGGGGGATGCAACTGCTTAGCAAAAGCAAACAGCTTTAAAAACTAATAATCCCAACACAAGTCAGCATCTGTACATTTTATTTTCACATTGAGGTTTTTACAGCTGGTCTGAGAAACCCACATTTCAAAGTGACATTATCTCAAGACGGAGGCCTAACTTAGCCTTCCTCTGGAGGACTGACGGCCCCGTCTACTGATGTGAAACCGGGCAGACGTGATTTTAAACCAAAATATATACGTGAATATACTTAAGAGTTGCATTTAGTAGAGTGTGCCTATATTTTAAAAGTCCTACGTTTACTGAGTTGGATGTAGAAGTTTGTTTATTGTTAGATTTTGAACCTAAAATTCCAAACACTTCTCAAAGATCACTGCAATTACAGCATTTGTTGTGTTGATGTATCTGTATTTGTATAATCTAGCCTAATTCATGACTTGAATGAATATATAACTACAGGGTAAACAACCTTTTACAGAGCAGTGATCTTGATATTAAATCTTGCTATGTGATTTTTACAGGTGCTGGGCACCACCAGCAAAAAAACACTAAAAAACAAAGTCCCAAAGAGTATTTATTTATTTAATTCCATTCCTTTATTGTTATTTATGGTATTTATAAGGATGCTTTACAGTTAAAATGTACATATAAGAAAACATGGTTTGTCTTTGAATGTATGAGTTGTGGATGGAGTGTTTGGGAGAAAATAAACTATAAAGGGGAACATGTTTAGTGCTGCGTGTTATTTATGCTAACTTATACAGCTGTGATTTTGTGCTTTCTGAAAGGAAGTCATGAATGAGTAAGCAGGTTTAACATTGACCCAGTTACTCAGCAGCTATTCATTAGCTGAATATCCTGCTCTTTCACACCTCCTCCGCTTAATTAGCAAACAGGTACATGAGTCACTTCATTCTAAAAATACACCTTGTGCCATTTTTACTCGAACAGTTAAATTTGTCACCCATTAACCTTTGACCTGTTAACGGAATAGTTCGACATTTTGGGGAATAGGAAATTCCAGGAAGTTACTGACCTCACAACCAGCCGTGAAACGTCAAATTGTCGTAATACACGTCATGTTGTTACATATTAAACCAACAATATATAACGTATTAAAGCGAGGGTAGGCAGTATATTTTTGGCATCAATGGGCGTGCTAATACTTTTGTACTTTTACTTGAGTAAGATTCATGAATGCATGACTTTTACTTGTATCAGAGTATTTTTACACTGTGCTATTGCTACTTTTACTTAAGTAAAATATCTGAATGCTTACTCCACCACTGATAAATACCATGAAATCTCGATCTAGAGACAGCTTTCCTTCCACTATTTCCTGTTATATTCTGTTATGTATCAGAAGTGCATTTATGTTCAATGGGACGTCTACCGTTTTTAGATTTTACCTTGCAGTATTAACATAAATAGATCACGTTGTGTTTGAAATATTGAGGTCATGACGGCTGGAGATTAAAAAGAGACGCTTAAAATAGAAAGAAAAAAAAACATATTGAAAACCGAGGAGTCGGACGGATGTCATAGATGTAGTTTCACAGCATTTTGTGATATGTGTAATCCTGTATTATTTTCTGCTATCTATAGTATATGCATGTAAAAAACTCAACAAAGATTCAGTGTTGTCATGTTGTATTGCACAAGTAGAATGAGCAGCATCACAGGAGACACACGTACTGACAACGTTCAATACTACAATAAATAGTTCTGACTTTGGTATAACACGATAAAAGAGGCAATAAAGTTAACAATATTAAAAATGCAGTATGACAAGTCCTCACTGGCCTACAGTTGGGAGAATGATGAAACTGTACACTTATTTTTGACTATTGATCCACAGTAAAACGCTACTGAAAACATAATTTACTATGTGCATTGCTGTATTCAGTTACCTGGGGTAACTTTGAGCTTATTTCCCCTTTAGTGTTCATGATTGTTCCCGTCAGAGACTGGGTACAAGTACGCATACGCCACCCATTTCTTTCCCTTCTACACTATTGAGCAGCTGTGAGGTTTTCCAGGTGATCCTTCCTGTTGGTAAAGACGCAGCGAGCAGCAGAGATTACGGGGCCGGACTCAGACTGGCTCAGGGTGATAATGAAGCGACTGATGCCAGTGTTTGGACAGGGTGAAAACAGCTGGGACATCTTCACCCCTGCAGGCAGAGAGCTCTGTAAGTCCTCTACGAGGTGCTTGACGGCTACACGGATGTAAGCGCCGTGGCTCACGACCAGAGCGTGGACCGACACTCCCTGGAGACCATCTTCAGCCGAGCCAACGGGAGCGATGCCCGAGGCGGCAGCTGCAGGCCCGTTCGCAGCGCCTCCGGCTTCTGATGCTCCTGCAGAGGCATCTGGTCCGGACCAGCCGCGCTCATCCAACATTTGTTTGAAAAGGACTTTGAGGAATTTTTTGAATCGCAGCTTCACCTGGAGGCAAGGTGACAGTGAACCAGAGCAGGTTTGAGAGTGAATCGACTGTCAGCCAATGACTGAGGGTCAAAACGGTCGCTGTTTGAGCAGCTTTTTGCTATCTGCCAGCTATAGTTTTCTTTAAATCCTTTTGTCCTTGTACAGACTGTATATCAAAAAATAGAGCTGAAATGATAAGTCAATTTATTTCTTAGCTGATCTACAAAAAAATAAACCAGCAACTATTTAAATAATTGATTGTTTTAAGGAAGTTTTCAAGCAAAAGTGCCCAAAATCTTTTGGTTGCAGCTTCTTTAATGTGATGTTTTTTTTGTTTTCTATCATTATAAATTAAATATCTTTGTGGTTTTTTTGGACAAAACAAGATATCTGAAGACATTACCCAGGGCTCTGGAAGATTATCATGAGCATTGTACACCATTTTCTAGGGCTGTCCTCAACCATAGAACCAGAACCAGGGCTCAACAGTAAGGATTGCCCGCTTGCCCGTGGCAAGTAAAATGCCACCTTGAGCGAGTAAATTAAATTAAAACACACAATTTTTTCCTGAGCTGATGATGGAAGTAGCTAAGGAGTGAACTATCTCGCTTCCTTCTCATCCGTTGAGAGAAGCAAATGCGCAGTACGGGCATTTGTGAGAAAATGGCAGTGGGTAAAGACAAAGCTTAAAACGAGGCTGTTATTCTTTCATTTCATGAAAGGTCGACATTATTGACGGTCATAGAACAGTGATGGCATGCAGTAGTGTATTTCAACAGCATAGAAGAAATAATCATGGAAAAATCAGTCCATGTATTTAGGAAGAGTAGGTAAATATCAAGTTACCCAGATCATCTTATTTGCATGAATTAGCTTCAGGGTTTTCCACATTACCCTTTGTAAACAATATTAAAAAAAGTCAACTACATTGTCAGTTATCTGTCCAGAAACTGGGTTTTAAATGCAATATTCAAAATGGGCACTACATGGCGCCGTTGCACAAGCAATACTCTCTTGACCTTGAGTTTCGAAGTGACTGTTTCAACTTTTTAACAGTGTTGTATCCGTTTCCGAATGATGAATCCTGACTGTATCTGACTCACCTGGTCTAAAGTCTCTCCTCCCGGAGGGGTGTAGTCACGACATGACTGGCCAGCAGCGTTGGCCATGTTCTTCAGATCATCTTTGGGACGTCCTTCAGCAACGCCAAAACCCTGCATTAGCAACACAACCGCAACTTAGAGCTCAGAAAAGAAACTACGGTAGCACTACATTTGAAGCTTTAATATTTGGATGAGTGTAAAGACAACAGATCTCACCCTCTCTCTGAGTAACGGCTCCAAAACCATCTCCGTGCCAGAACAGTGAGTGTTGTTCCTCCGAATTATTTCAGCTGTCTGACGGAGGAAATGTAATCTGGAAATTACTGACTCAATACATTTGTAAGCGCCAAAAGAATCTGTCATGGACAAACTAAAAAGGCATTAATACACTGTCAGCGTCCGTGAGTCAAAGACCACAGAGACACGAATGTTCACAACTATTTCAAATCTGGAAATTCTTTACAAGCATCCTGTTTTTCCAGTTTCCTTCACAATCGGGAGAAAACAATATTAACATTTTACTGGTTTGACAGAATTATAATGAATTATGAATTGTTCCGGATGGGAAATAAACAAGCTACAGATATTTATGGCTCAACAGATTGCCATATGTGTTTATAGATGAAAAAAGGAGATCTGAAGGTCAAACTGTGACACTGTTGGACAATTTACAATAAGTGTCACTGCTCAGGTCGAATCACAGAGATTCTTTTGCATCTTGTTCAGTGTTATGGGCTAAGATCATTGTAGCCTTAAGATGCTTTTAGGGCCTGTACTGTTGAGACGTACGGAGGCAAATTATCACACAAGGATTGGTTAAGATGTTGACATTTAACTAAAGGGAAAATGTGTGAGGCTTGGTCTGGAATCACTCAATTACAAAGGTCACTGATGCATGCCTGTTGCACAATGGTGGTGAAACAATTATTCCCAGGAAATTGCACCAAACCATATGAGAAGTTCCACCAACACATTATGAATATCACTACCATACAAGGCCATACCCTGTATAAGATCTCTAGCTGTCATCATGTATGTAAACCTCCTCAAAAACATCCATAAAAAATGTCTGTGGATACAAGGTTTTAAAACATATGCCTGCCATTAGGCTATTCTCTCCATTTTTTTTGTTACTGCCAACAAATCTCATGAAAAGACTGTGATTCTCAGCCACAAACCCATTCATTACTCCTGAATATGTATATTTTTAAAAATGATTAACATATCTATATACGTGTCACTTTTATAAAAGGATTAATAATAAAACAGCAGGGAACAGTGGTTTATAGCAAACAGGAGAAAGTATTGCATTTGTTGGGGACTATATTCGGCAGCGGATTAATACACATTTGATGCTCTAGTGCACAAGGTAGGTACGAAAAACACTGTATTTACAAATATCTATACAAATGTACATACCAACTACTTTAAACTAGATTAAAAAAATACAATACAATAAAATACGATGAAAGATAAGATAAGATATATATATATATATATTGTCTCAACACAAACTACAGTGCCCATGTTCATGATAATGAAGGAACATGTCACTCAGTGTAACAGTGTGGCTCATTGATGTATTTTTCGGACAACAATAGTGGTACAGAGGAGTATGATTTATCAGGCTTTGGCTACACGGACAATAACTGCTAGCTAGTAGGATCAATTACTTGTTGGTTTTGATCTTTTCATGGAATTTGTTGACAAAAAGATAAACATACAATATCATCAGACTTATCCTACAAATATGCCAACAGCACTACATATGATCTGACAGTATTAAGTCAATATAAACCACCTATTTAGTCACTATGAAGGTTGCAGGGGGGGGGGCATTGATTTTTCTTTCAATGTCACCTAATCTGTGTGTGACATCCAAACGGTATCGGTCACTTGTTATAGATAAATAGATAGATAGATAGTAACTTTATTGATCCCGAGGGAAAATAAAGTCTCCAGCATCACAGTTCCATAGTGCAAAACATGTTAGTAAAAAGGCAGTAAAAAAGTTAGTAGTGCAAAGTACAAAGTACAAAACAATATACCAGATACAAAAATACAAGTAGTGCAGGGTAACAGCTGTGATACAGGACTATTAAAACAGTGAATATGCTGCAGAAGAGACTGTTATTGCCCCATAAATTAAAAATTAATGAGTCTGACTTACCTGTACAGCTCTTTGTAGGTTACTAGCAAACACATTGTTGAATGGTATGTCTCTGAGGTATTTTCCCACAGCCTCACCCTGCTGCACACCTGTTTCTGACAAGGGTGTGTCCACACCTTGACCTAAAGCACAGACAATGTTTGAATAAGTATTAATCAAGTCTATTATAATAAAAATTATAATAATAATAATAATAATAATTATAAATGTATTTATATAGCACTTCTCAAAACAGATGTTACAAAGTGCTTCACAAGACAATAAAAGCAGATACATAAAGTAAAAGATATGGTAACTATATCACTGAATGACAGAAAAGATTTTATTTTGGCAGGCTTGAACAACTGTCTTGACCTGCTTTTCACAGGTGAGATTGGAGTCAAATATGACTCCTAGGTTTCTGGCAGAGTGTGTGGCATAGGCTGGTGTTTAAGCACTTCAGTCGTGCAGCATATAGCTCTATTGAAGAGCTATATAGCTAGTTGATTCAGACTTTAACAACATACCTTGCAGCAGCTTGTCCCTGTTGTACTGTGTTTCTCCACTGTGGGAAAGACATATAGCAATGTCATTGAGTTAGCTTAACCATAGCATTATGACACAGCTAGTATTTCTATCTTCAATATACACAATGTAGTTAGTCATCGTTAGCTACACGTGTTGCTAAGTTACTGAACTCCTGTCTCTGTTACCTCTTAACATGCTTAATTACAACACTGACAGGACAAACTGTGTCTGTAGAATAACGTCACATTATCGGTTAATTCGTATAAATGTCCTCTGAGGATATAAAAGGAGAATTAAACATGTAAATAATCAACTTACTGTCGTACGAGCGTTAAACTGAATGTAAACATTTTCAATGCTCTGTCGTTCTAAGCACTTCCTGGTTGGTTCAGCCGCAGTTGTGTGACGTAACCTTCCTGCGTCATGACGCAACAACACCTCGCACTGCAGGGCTTGCGTAAAGAAAATAATAATAATAATAATAATAATAATATTTTTTTTGTTAAATTTTATATATTTTTTTATTGAAGAAAATTAATTTACAAACATTAAGGCATTGTAATCTAAACTCAATACTTCTAACATACAAGGCACAATTGGATAGGAAAGATAACTTAAATTATAAAAAAATAATAATATAATATAATATATAATAATAACAAAAATAATAAGACTGCACTCTTCCATAGTAGCTCTAGGGGTCATCATCATATATTTTTTTGTTACATACAAAACAAGTTTTTAGTTACGTATATCTGTATATTTTGCACATAATTTATTTTTATTTTTTTTAATTTTGTACCATCTATTGTTATTATCATTATTGCATTTGTTATATTTTATGTTGCAATATTATTATTGCACCCATACACTATAGATGCTGTTTTTTTTTATTTATTTTGTAACTTTTATCAAGAAGTTATTTCAATTTAACAGTTTTGTACAGTGTCCCTCATATTCAATGGTGTCAAGAAAATATAATTTTTTGTTACATAAAAAACTAGTTTTTAGTTACATATATCCATATATTTTGAACATTATTTCTTTTCTTTTTTTTGCTTTTGTACCGTCCGTTATCATTATTATTGCATTTATTACATTTGATGTATACTTTTGTACATAATTTATTTTAAATTGTTTGAATTGTGGATTTTTGTTGATTTATGTATTGGATTTGCATGATGAGAACAAATGAAGTGAATGACTTACTGATTATTATTGCACCGATACACTATAGATGATGTTTTTTGTCAGATATTTTGTCACTTATCAAGAAGGGCGAGAAGAAAAGTTATTTCATTTTAAAAGTTTTTTACATTTCAAATGACAAACTTATTATTTATTATTGGCCAAGTAAAATTGAGGTTATTTGAAAAATAAATCTGCAATGTTAAGCATCTGTGGGGAGTATTTACCTGTATGTTTGCATGATGAAATAAGAGCAAACATATACAGTCACATGTTCATTATTGTGCTAGTTTTAGATGATTTAAAGTCAAAATTAAGATTAACTGTTTAATTGTCAACAGTGTCCCTCATATTCAATGGTGTCTAACACTTTGGACACATTCTAGTAAAAAAAAATAATAAAGAAAAATAATTCTGTACTTCCAAGTCTTCAAATGTTCAATATGAAGACAATAATTATGTTGGTTGAAAAAGAAAAGAAACAACTATCCATCTCTATTTCCACCCAATTTGCAAGTATTTGTAAAGACATATACATTTTTTAGATTATTTATATTATAAGTTGAATGTAAAGTAATACTAAATAAAAAAATTAACTCTTGGTTTTCCAGATGCAGGCCTGTGTACTGATTTATATTACATTTTGAGGGCATCACCACTTGTTCTTTTACCTACTTGTCTATGTTTTCTGTGGTTTAGTCGCCCTCTATTGGAACAGAAAGGTAAGATCTTACTAAAGGAACAGAATTATTATTTCTGCAGATGGGTCAGTATCTACAGAGGAAGGCAAATAAACCAGTCACGTGATTTTAGCCAATTTATTGAGGAGAAATTGAGGTACACTGTGTGGTTGCACATGGGGATAGTGGGAGAGGAGTTTGGATAAACAACCACACTGAACAATGATAAAACATTCCCGTGGTTTAAACTTTGACTAAATGGGTACCTCAAAAAATAATATTCCAACAATATTCCACTTAATTCCAATGAACCAATCTAAACATGCCAATGAAATTCCAAAGAAGATATTTTTTTGTCTTTCCAACACATGTATAATAAACAGTATAGGCTGTTTTTTTTGTTTTTTTTACTTAGATATATGAAATAACCTATTTTAAAGTATAGGCACTTATAACTGCTCAGTGGAATCTGGCGGCAGACAATTTTTTTGATTTAAAGAAGAACAATAATCGTCCTTCTCCTCATCCAGACAGAAAAAAAAAAAAAGTGAAACCCGTCCAACAAATTCAGAGTGAAAACAACATGTGTGTGTGAAGTTTGATGAGGTAATGCGAGATGGGCTCTCGCTCTATCCGTCCAAATTAACCTGAGGTACACAAACATTACAAAGAAGCAGCAAGAATATGGTAGAATATAAAGATACAAATGAAACAATAAAAACATGCTAATCAAAAAAAAAAAAAAAAAAGATCGGCAAAAACAAGTACTTCCAGTCCCGCACCAAAATGTGTTACGTTCCCTCCAGTACACATACAACAAGAAAAGCAAGGAAGACTTGTTACATATACAACATTTCATAATATAGCAGCACACAAGTGAATCACGATAAGGCATCTTTGTGTAAGACTAGAAAAGAAAAGCTTCATAGCAGCAAGAGAATGATGTGTATAATCTAGTTTTCTCACTTTGGAATTATCTCTTTCAAATTATACACAAAACCTTTAAAAGCATACAAAAAATTTCTGTTTAAAGCACTTTTTTTTTTTTTTGGGAAAACATTTGGCTTTTTGCACAACAGAACATGCATGGATACAATTTAGAAACTGTTCTAAAATGCAATGAGGACTTTTTTTTAGCATTTCTGCTCGTGGGAAAGTTGTACAGTATATACAGTCAAAACCATGTAAACTGCTACCTGTCTAGAATGGAGAAAACTTCAGTTCAGGGAGCAGTTTACATACAAAAAGAACAAAACACATGAACGAGAATATTTAAAACACAGTATGCGTGTAACTCTTTAAAAGAACTATTGGAAGGTTTTGGCTATGAATTAACAAAAATTCAAGTATGGTTAAATAAACGCACTGAATCAAAGTCTACTACTGACTTGGCTTTCCTTAGTTTATATTCTATTTCTATAACACAGATTATCCTACGTCTACTCACCTGTCGGGGCGTAGCTTTCAAGACAATGTGCGTTACCCCGTGGGAATCCAGCCCAGAAAAAAAATAACTTAAAAGAAAAAAACCCTAACAACCCCACTGAACTCTCCTCAACCACCATCCCCTTACCATTCTTAAGGAGTGTGTTTTTAAAAGTGCATCAATATTGTTCCAAGTCGCCCACTCTCAATAAAAAGTTAATGGTGAAATTGATAACAGGAGAAAAACTGGTAACACTTCATATTACAGGTCTGCAAATTTTATGGTAACCAGGTGATAATTAGCAAATAATTTGAAATTTGTTTGGAATTACTGCCAAATTACCCCAATATTTACCTCAAAAACTATCGAAAATTAGATTAATTATATGCTAAAATAGCATATAATGGTTAAAATAGGGCCTGTGTGCTGCTCTCCATCGGAGGTGGAAAACCAAAATGAATAGAAGACACTTCTGATCAGACACAAATCTCACCATTGTGTGACTTATTGTCAACACAAATGTAACCTGGTAGCTAATGTCATGATTCAGGGAGGAGTTATTTGCTAAGTATTACCTATTTATCAGCAGACATGGAAATAAAGCATATCAATTAACTTTGTATTCTTTTCCTGGAAATGTATGTTTATAGTGAAGTCATTTTCAATAATTTTTGAGGTAAATATTGGAGTAATTCCAAAGAAATTTCATATAGGTTACTTGCTAATTATCACCTAATTACCATGAAATTTGCAGACCTGTAAAATAAAGTGTTACCGAAAAACTGCAGCACAACTAATCTGATCCCCCCCTATGATCGGACATTCTTCCTCCGTATGGTGCAACTGCAGAAAACATTACATAGCTTAAGTTAACTTCCTCGCCGTCTCGCTATCATTCATCAAATCCAGCACTTAACACATGCGTTTCTTTTCCAAAAACATCTCACAAGAAAACCTTCGACTTGCATCCATTTCCTCTAAAACCAAACTTGCCTTTTTCCTCTAGTAACATCACCTAGCTGAGGCTCAAATCGCCTGCAAACCACCTACTTCTCTAGGAGCTAGACCAAGAACAGAATAATAATGTAGCCTCGCTGAATTATGATACATGTCGTCCTATTAGCATACTGTACTGGTCTGTGGATTTGGCAGTGTAATCAAGACCTTAATAACTGACCTTGTCCTCTGTGTTAACCTCTAACAGTAGCCACTGCTCCACACCTCAAAGCCCCTCAGGTCCATCCTCTGTGAGCAGGCCCAGCCCACTCCCGGCCAGCACTTTTCAGCATAAATAGTAAGCAGTGCTACAGGTGCACAGTATTTAATGGATAAGAGAGAGAGAGCAGCTAGCTACAGTAGCGATCCTCTGACTGGATATCTAAATGCCATGTACTGCATCAGCATTTTAATTATAGTTCTCCTGCACAGGTGAGGAAAACCCAATAAAACTGTGAATTGATAACTGCTCACAAACGAGGATAAAAGAGTAACTAATGCTAGCTAAATATACATTATGTATGTATTTTTTTATACTAGGTTGTATCAAAAGAAATATGTATATTTCATATAATTTTTTTTTTTTTCAAGTATGAAAATATATTCAGGTTTCCATTCAGGGAAACCGAAGGCACTATCAAGTTTTTTTTCTTATTTAAATAGCTTGTTTGATTACATGTGGCCCGTATAAAAGGTGAACCCAACCGGGTATGAATGGGGCAAAAAAAGGAGAAAAACTAGAAATTTCTTATTTTCTAAAAGTTCATAGATTTGTCACCATCACTCATGTGGCGCCCTGACGTCGATACTGGCAGCTCTCCGGCCTCCCCGTTAGTTCATTGGTAAACAGGCGTGAGTGGTGGTGGTGGTGTGTGAGTCATGTGGTGATGGGAGTTCATAAGTTGACATCACGTACATCTGTGGGGGTGCTGGACTGGTCTTGTTGCTCCCTCGCCTTGTTTCCTGCTCGGACGCCGGTCTCCTGCCGGTGGTGCCGGCCCTGCTGCAGGCTGGAGGCCAGCACACGCTCGATTTGCTCCTGGCACGCCCTCAAACAGTCCTGGAACAAAAAGGGTCAGACGCTGTTACACATACACGCACTTCAGTTACACCTTTGCTACTGTTTAAATGCTTTTAACTAGGGCTGTCAATCTATTCAAACATTTAATCGTGATTAATTGATTAAGTGCTTGCTTTGTGCAAATGTATGTATATATTTATTACTGGAAATCAATTAACAACACAAAATGATGACAAATATTGTCCAGAAACCCTCACAGGTACTACATTTAGCATTAAAAATAGGCTCAAATCATAACATGTCAAACTGCAGCCCAACAGGCAACAACAGCTGTCAGTGTGTCAGTGTGCTGACTTGACTATGACTTTCCCCAAACTGCATGTGATTATCGTAAAGTGAGCATGTCTGTAAAGGGGAGACTCGTGGGTACCCAGAGAACCCATTTACATTCACATATCTTGAGGTCAGAGGTCAAGGAACCCCTTTGAAAATGGCCATGACAGTTTTTCCTCGCCAATATTTAGCGCAAGTTTGGAGCGTTATTTAACCTCTTTCTTGACAAGCTAGTATGACATGGTTGGTACTGATGGATTCATTAGGTTTTCTCGTTTCATATGATGTCAGTATCTTCACTCTAGCTTTAGAACTTTTTGAATATGACTTCAGAATTTTGTTGTCGCTTTAAAGCCTTAAAGAAATTAGTGGCATTTGTGTTAACACATTATTATCGCGTTAACTTTGCCCTAATCCTTTTGTCAGCACAAATCCAGCTATGAGTCTGACTTTTGTCAATTTAACCAAGTATAAAGCTGCCATGAACCAAAAAAAAACAAGAGAAATTAAACAGGTGCCTATAAAAATGTGTAAAATATTTAGTGACTATTATAATAGAACAGCTCAAGGTTTTACAAAATATTGTTTTGCTATTTATACATAAAAATACAGCAGAAAAATATAATAAATATAGCTATAATTAGTCTTCTTACATGTACAGTAAAGTGATTTTTATTCCAACGCCAAAAATGCCACAAAATATTGTTATGGTAAACTACAGACATAAATTCGATCAGCACTTTCAGCTTGTTTTCTCAGTTTCTCTCGACATGATACACAACTACTACTATAATAAAACATGCAATGAATGGAGGGTTTAATCTGTACACCTGTACAGACACTAGCGTGCAAAAATCAGGCATTTTATCACATTTGATGTGTGAGTTGTTTAACAGCTTTGGTCACATGCACGGCATACCAGCAGGGAATTATGTGTATTGAGGTAGGTGGTCCTGTCTGCATCATGACCAGAACAATGGGTACCAGCACGCTCCAATACCAACAACCCACTGCAGCGAGCTACACGGTGGGCACAGGATTCCTCTCTGACACGAGGCCTGAATACAGGGGGGAATGTGTAGGACTTCTGCGGTCTGTCAGGGAACAGATAAGCAGATCTGGACCCCCTTCCTCCACCCCCCAACCCCCTTTGGGTTTACATCGTGGTCAGTCCCATGTGGAGGTCTAGAGGAAATGGTTTTGACCTACTGCACCCTGAACCTCTGAGTTTGGGTGTAAAACAGAATATAGGACAGTGGGACCGGATGTTTTTGGACAACTTCTCCAGTGAAAGGGGATCCTCGGTCTGTCCGTCTGCAGGTCTGTGTGGAAGATGTGGGAGGTCTGGCTCACTGAGCCGGCTGCAGGACTCTTAAAAAGAATGAACCGAGGCTCGCAAAGAGGCCAACATTCCTTTGAAATGTACGGATAATTGGAACCCGATGGGCTGCAGTCGGAGCGCCTGTTGTGACGGCTGGGTTTTGCGGGGCCCTGGTCGCCGTGGCAACGTAACCACAAGCTAAGAGGCAAACCGTGTTGTTCCCGTGGCCCATTGGCTGCGGCCTTTTTGGACTTCTACGCTTCTGGACTGGTTCTCTGTTTTAACAATGACTCACTGTGACGATCAAAGCATACACTGGGGGGTATTATTTTTTTAAGATATATTGATTGCTGTGCAGCAGCAAAAAACGATTCATATGTCAAATTCATTTAAAATTGGGCATAATTCTTTATGTCTGCTGTGAGTTTCCTTAATGATATTATACTTTGAGTTATTAATATTCAATTCCAAATCGCCATAGAGATCCATCGTGTTTAAATCTCAGCCAGCGTATACAGCCCACAAAATGCTTATTAGCGCACACTAATCGACTGCAGATAATCTCATTATAATGTCTTTTATAGTTTATAACTTATTATGACATCTATTACATTAAAGTCAGTGGACATCCATTCACTCCCACTGTATTTTTCAACTCAGTAACTTTATAATGTACAAACTCCATACAAATTTCAAAATTCTTATTAGGGCACACTGATAAACTGTACAAAAGCTCCTCAAGTACAGTTTATGACTTATATATTACATTAAAGTCAATGGAGGCCCATTGACTCCCATTGTATATTTAAAACAGCGTCTGCATACAGCAGAAACTCCATCAAAATTTCAAAATGCTTGTTATTGCAAGCTGATAAACTGTAAAAAGCTCATTATGATGGCAAGTTAAGTTTATGACTTATGTATTGCATTGAAGTCAATGGAGGCCCATTGACTCCCGTTGTATATACAATACAGCATCTGCATACAGCAGAAACTCCATTAAAATTTCCAAAATGCTCAGGGTTGAAAAACTGATCAACTGTACAAAAGCTCATTATGATGGCAAGTACAGTTTATGATATATTCTGACTTATATATTACATTAAAGTCAATGGAGGACCATTCATTCCCACCCATTTTTATACACGGCAACTGTATAATGTACAAACTCCATACAAATTTCAAAATGCTTATTATTGCTAACTGTGCAAAAGTTACTTATGATGGCAAGTTATGACTAAATATGATTTATATATTACATTAAAGTCAATGGAGGCCCATTGACTCCCACTGTATTTTGTAACACAGCATCTGCATACTGATTTATGCTCTGGGAAAGACGCTCCTCGACTTCATTACGAACATATTCCTCCACCAGGAGGGGCACGCAGCTAAAGTGGGAGCCATGCAGAGAAATTGCATGTGTCCTACCACAAGAATGTGGGCTCTGAGTTTTAAGAAGACATTCCCTCTGCCGCTGCTCTTTATAGCAGCAGTCTGGCTCCACAGCCAAGAGCCAAAAGCCCGCTCTCCCTCGCTCTCTCCATGAAAAGTAAATAGCTTCAATCTGCCACTACTAAAGTCATCACTGTTGTTTACTAAAGGGCCTTTTATGCTGCTGTCGTGAGATGTTGCAATGATTATTATTAACAATGCATGGTTGTGTAGCACTAAAACTACTCTGGCAGGTATGCATTTCCTTCACTGTGGTACTCACCACCTCTGTGTTGGTGATCTTGGCCAGCAGGTCTGTCAGGTTGTCTCGACTCAGCCTCTGGTCACTGTGGTCCAGCTGCAGGCCACAGACAGCGGCTCCCATGCTGCCGGTGGCGATCATGGAAGGAGGGTTCATGGCAAGGCGGTCATCTGGAGAAGAGAGAGGATTAATGTGCAATTAGTCAAGCAGCAGCTTCAGGCCACAGTGACGCGCGGAAATCACATTTTGTAGCTGCGACACAAAGAGCAGAGGAAGTGTGAGAGATGAAAGAGAGGTGCAAACATCTGAATCATCCCCCAATATGCATGCTCCGCAGCTGAACCTGACTTTCCCACAGTGTGAATTTCAATAAGAGTCGCTGCGCGGCGTAACCTGCGTGGTTTCCTTCATAGAAACTGAAGCTCTGATTAGAAAAGCAGAGTAGGAATCCTCCTACTCGCTACGCAATGAGGTCCAGGATCGACTCCCTCTGGTACATATTGAGTCTGAAGGCTTAAGCGACAACAGGCCTGGATGGAGGAGGCGGAAGAGGAGAGTCCACCTACGCAAGTACTGAGCTGGAGCTGCTCATGATGTGGCTGTGAATGAAACCTTCTTCTCTCGCCTCGGTTATTTTCATTTTATGGGAAAACCTGTAAGTAAGTATCTTATCTGACCACAAGTCTAAAAGTTCCTCTTTAATCACAAAGCTACTGAGAGAAACTTTTTCAGAGGAACTCCTGAGCTAAAAGAAGGGGCGTGGTTTGACCCCATTCTCTATGGTTGACATCATGTTTCATGAATGTGATTGGTGTTTGACAGGTGACCGGCCTGTCGAACACATAGGAAGTGTCAGGAACAAATATACATAGATGTTGTGACTGTGGTTGTTTTTTCCAGTTGACCAAACAAATCAGCTTTATCTATTTATTTATTTATAGCTGTTGGTGAGTATTTAATCTACACGTCATGAGCTGTCAAACGAAGTGGAGTCTGAGGAGCTCATTTATGGTTTAATGGGTAATTCAGCGGAGAAATTCCAAGGTCATACAGTACGTGTTGCAAACTGCTTCAATTGAACTCCTTTGTTTTGTTGGACAGTTGAATAGCTTGAGTAACTCTGGAGTATGAGAAGTGAAGCCGATGCTGAAGTGCTTTAAACTTGCATTCTTTCTAACAGCCAGCAGGGGGCGACTCCTCTGGTTGCCAATAGAAGTCTGATTGTATAGAAGTCTATGAGAAATATGAGCCTACTTCTCACTTGATTTATTACCTCAGTAAACATTGTAAACATGAGTTTATGGTCTCAATCACTAGTTGCAAGTCTTCTTCAATACAGCATGATGTTCATTTAGTAAATTATGGTCCCATTTAGAGTCAAATAGAACATAAAGCAGGGTAGGGCGTTGCTACCTTGTGATTTACAGGTCACTAGCACAGCGTTGTTCGGTGATGAAAGGTTAATTATAACCCCCTCCACTTCTTATATACGGTCTATGGCGGGACCTCGATACTCCCCTGATCACTACTGCGCTAAACAAGAAGGCAGCTCCGGTATCCAGGATACTTTGGCTTCAGTTTTGTACAGCGGGAGGAAGTGGTGACGCATCGTCAATCTATAGAGTCTAGTGTGTGAGTGCAAGCCAACTCTTACTGGATTGTTTCCTTTTGTAGGAACTTGCACATCATCAACATATGCTTTTAAGATTTAATTTACTTTGCATATTTCCCCAAGTGGAGTCTGGAAAGTTAGGACCAACACGCCCTTTATTTTTAGAAGTTTCTCTCGGAGCTATTACAATACACAGGCTTCTTCCGGTCTCAGCACATGGGCATGACCAACCTTAAAAAGGCAGAGACTTGGCGCATACAATCGTTAAGTCCAACCCAGCACATAGTCCTAGCCCAGTGCAAACCAGTGGTGGTGGCCTGATAGCTTTGATTAAACCCTGAATAGCAGCCCGCTTCACTACGCCCATCTTCTCCTCCAGGGCCCAGCTGTCCATAGGAGGAGCTCCTCCATCATAAGAATAACATCTCAACTCCATATAAAACTCCAAACATTTACATTAGTGCACAACCACAGCAGGCCTCCTTTTTTTTCCACTGCGGCTGCTTTGTGCTCGGGTATAACCAGCTGCTTATGAATAGCAGAGGCGACCACTGAAACACACCCAAATATAAAAAAGAAGTGTGACACTAAAACTGTGCTAAACGGGGCATGAAACTCATTGAAGGAAGCCTATGGTTCCAATAACTAGATTCTAGTAAACAAGTGCTTATTGGCCAGATCTGACCGCACTGGTGTTTTTGAGGAATTTCAATGCCCTGAAGTGGACTCCTTTGTGTTATTTCCTTCATTGAATTAGCTGAAAGAGAGGTAGCAAATGAAAGGCAGCTTTGTGACAGAGCGGTGCGGTATATTGTGTGCATTAGGTGATCCTGCAGTTGTGTTTCAAACCAGGATATGAAAATATTAAGGGGATTCCTAGTATAGGCAAAGGAATGCTATGAAAATTCACCTAGGGGAGAGGCCTAAGGCGACATCTGAGTTTGTGCTTCTCCAGAGCCTCAAGAGTTTATTTTGGACATGAGGCCGGGACGGGAGGAGGATCACTAGATCACTGCCCTGACTTTTTAAACCTGGAAGCTTCCCTGTCAACAAACAATACCCGACTCATACAGCGCAAGATACAATCGGCACCCGTGTACGTGGTTTATCTAAACAACAGCGCTGATAGGATTTTTCCCAGACACTTTGCAAGCGAAATGTGGAAATGACCACTTTAAGCAGCTTTTTAGCAGCTGTGAAGAGAAAGCCCGGCTACAGGCTGGGACTAGAAAGTGGATAAGGCAGCCAGCGGAGAATGCCGAGAGAAGAAAGAGGTCACAGATGACTCACGATGGGAGAATGTTTGTGTGTGTGGGAATATTCTGGTGGATGTGGGAATCACAAGGCGGTGGAGTGAGCGTGCGAGTGAGTGAACGAATCAGAAAAAAAGGCTGATGCGTTACCTGTGGCACAGAGGGCAATGAATGTCTGCGTGTGTTTGCGGACCATCGCCAGCTTGTCTTTGGGAAGGGGAAGCCTGCGTATGATGTGCTCTATAAAATCATTTGGGATGACCGAGGCCATGTTCCACTTCAACTTCCCCAGCACGACCAGCTCCCAGTCCTAAAACACAGAAAAGATAAAAAAAATCAGTTCAGAGTCGGTGACATAGTCTCTTGGCAGAATCTACTCTAGTCAGAGGGTTAAATGGCGTGCTGCCATGCCTCCATTGACCGTGAAGAAAGATCACAGTGCGTCCCTATTCCCAGAGGAAATGGCTCTGTAAGAAGAGTAACATTTCTTCACTTTATCTCTCCTCGCTGTATCTTATTATCTGCGTGCCTTTCTCATTCCTCACATCCTTTGTGTTCATAAAGCCGGCATGTGACAAGCTCTGCCCTGCCAATGAGACAGCTAGCCCCTTCCTTCCTGTCACAAGCCTCAGACAGCTACAATGAGTTTGCACTGCAACAGGCAGCAGCACAGAGACGACTCTTCATACAGTTTTTGCACCGTCGAGAAAGGTGTACGCATTTCGTGATTTAATTTCCTGTGTGTTGAGTCGATCTTTACAATGTTTCCCTGTTTGGCTTTCAGGATTTTGAGTAAGTAACAGCCAGGAGGAGGATGCAACTTAAGTATTTATGTAACACACATGCATGTTGCATTTTAAGATGTATACAAGATGTGTACAGACCTCCAACTAGTCAAAACCACACAGGCCTGAAGACATTTAAGCACAAAAGAAGGTTAGAAAAGCAAATACAGAATGAGCTATTATTGTCAGAATCAATGAAACTCTCCATGGAGAACTTATTTGTGCCCCAAGCAACAAAATAATCAGTGACACCAGCAAATCAAACGGCTTCCCTCGGGGTTTCCATAAGTCTTGGAGACACACAAAACATTTGTAAATGTCCTGTTACACATTCAAAAATTTTAAAAAGTCTTATTTCTCAATATCCCAAATAAAAGTTTTGCTGCAGTGAAATCTGTAAAAGTTTCCTGACATTTCTCCTCTCGGTCCCCCATGACGTCATCGGTTGTCACTTCACAATATGAATGAAGACCATGGTGTCAGCCACATGCAGGGGACTTCTCAGTAATTTCATTATGATTTCAGAATAACTGTGTTACCCACAAGGAACGCTCTAGAAGATGACATCACTGTTACATAACTGAGTAAAGTTTTAAGCTTTCATTTCCTTTAAAAAGGTGGGGTTGGTAACCTTCTTCAAAACATTTATTTTTATTATATTAGTTGAAATTCTCTTTACCTCCCAACAGCAATCAAAAAAAAGGAAAAAAAATCTTGTATCTGTGGCTCTCGTAGGACTGTAATAAACCTGTCCAATCATTTAATTTGGCCTGAATGTAATGATTGCTGTTCAAGCTGTTCTCATACACCGGTCGGAGCTATACCTATGAAAAGTAATGCACTGTAATATGTATATATCCTACGAAATCAATTTGTATGTAATCCACGTAATTGTGAACCAGGAAGTATAAAGAGCGACAAACGCCACCTAGGCAGGAGGTCGGGTTGGATGGGTGAGTCAAAAAACATTAGACTTTCGCCCAGGAGACCGGTGCTCGAAACCAGAAGTCAACGTTTTACGATTTATTTGTCAACCAACTTCCGTACTCAAGTAACGCCACTTCTGGAGTTATTCTAACCCAAACTACGATCTTTTCCTAAACCTAACCAAGTAGTTTCTTGTGAAGATGGAAGTTTATTTTGAAAAGACTGGAGCGGACACATGCGTCACGTGTTCGTAGGAGAAAGCACGAAAAATGAGGAATAACTTTACGTTCGTTGTTTATACTCTTTTGGGGAGTGGCTTTGGAAGGAGGCCTCTACTAGACGGACTGTCAGTGTTGCCGACTTTCTCTCTAGATTGAGGGACTTTTGGAGCTGGTGCTGCTAGCTACTTTCATTGGAAAAGATTTGGCAACACATGGCTGGGTTTTTCGGTTAGATAATTTAAATCTAGCGTTCTAGCGCTGGTAAACCCCAGCTTTAATTTGACACATATACAGTATGTAGCAGCAAGTAAGAGAAAGACAAAGCTGATTTAAAGACTAATTGAAGTGTATAAAGTTAAGATCCATAAAAAGTGATACAGTGCAGTAAAAGATGACTGTACCAGTGAGACATTTTTCACACTGATGAATAAATCCTGATGAATTCAACGCCTCACTTGCTCTACGTTGACGTGTCACCTAAAAAGCCAACGTAGTAAACGCTGAAACCCCGACACCCACAGGGACGGTCCCCCCCCTCCGTCACCGAACACCTTTCTATCATCTGAAATGTCAACCATCATTCACATTTTCGTGGGTTTCCTGTACGTAACCTGCCACACACATGCTTGCATTTAACCTAGTTTAGCCCCTGTGGAGATTGTTGAGATGAGCGGGGCGGAGGTTTGCAGTCGGTGTGCTCACTTCCTGGACAGCTGCCCCCTGTCACAACCTCCCCCCCCACCCCTTTAAACTCTCCTCCAGCAGCAGCAGACTGTTCATTACAAGGATGCAGCATCTTTAACCAGCTCATAACGGCCTCCTCTGTGCATCCTGTCAGGATATCCAGGAATCTTACGACAATATGGAGCATCAAAATGGGACGAGTGTCACTTCCCTCAACAGCTGCAGGCGATGCAGGAGGATGTTTAGAGAGCATGTTTGGTTGAAATAAGAAGCAAATTGTAAAATGCCAAACATTAACTTGTTATGGCTTGTCAAGTGGGAGGATTTTCTGCTTTTCTTTAGGGCAATTACTTTCTCATTGACTGTTTTGTCAGTAAAATGTAATATGTAGTGGCTATTATTTGTTTTTAATTTATAGTTTGTTCTCTTTTAATTCCTTGTTTTGTCCAACAAACAGTCCAAACCCTAAATTTTCACACTGGAGAGTCTGAAACCAGAGAATTTGGGGCATTTTTGCTTGAAAAGTGACTGAAACGATTCATTTTTTTCTGTCATTTTCGCTCTGTGATGGTAAACTGAATATCTCAGAATCATGAAAAGTCTCAACACCTACTGGACAGGTCCATTGCAAAAGGAATCCGCTGATGTGTGATACAGTAGAAAGCTCCAGAACAAGCTTGTATGTGTACATTGAGTGCAGATTGTTTTGATAACTTAGTATCTGTCGTTTTGGGATTGTTGATCGGACAAAACAAGTGATTTGAAGACATCAACTAGAGCTAAGTTTGACAATGGTGGCCATTTTTTCACAATTTTTTGACATTTTATAGAACAACTGATTGAGAAAAGGTAGTTAAAGCTCTAATATGGTGGCTCTAAAAAACAACAGCTCAGAGTTTGTTTAATAAGCTGCATGTTAGTAAGTAATTCCTTTAAACGCCGTAAAGAGATAAACTCTTCTTGTTTAATACTCATTCAGATGTGTGGAGGTCAGATTAAAGAGCATTTTGGCTGCATAAATCCTCCTATATCTAACCGGAATACAGAGTAAGTCCATGTGGTGAAAGTTATCCAACTTCTATACTGCATAACTGGCACTAGATGGCATCACGCTCCTCTCCACTCCACATGGATCCAAAGAAAGGATGTGGCTGTATTGTGCTACAGCTCCACTTATAAGGAAAATGGGATACTTCCTGTGAAACCAACAGCCATTAGCGTTATAAAATCATCCCCAAAATGTGACACTGCATTTTTATGTTCTCCTGAATGAATGGGGGCTTTTGAAAATTTCTTACCAGCAGTTCCCGTGGTATGATGGAGTTGTCTGTGTACATGCAAAGTTTTTCTGCTGATAGCGGCCTGCAGTCCTTTAACTTGGAGGCCAGGAATATGCACACAGCTCCCAGGAGCTGCAAATAACTCTTTCTGGTGGGCATCACCGCTAAAAATCTGTCCAAATAATTAATGGCTAAAGGGAAGACGTCTTCATTACTCTTCTCCTCTTCACACACCTGGAATGAGACACAAAAATGCAACAAAAAAAATAGGTTATTAATGTAAAATAAGACAAATATAACAGAAAAAGTAGATTATATGTAAAGTATAACAGAAAAAGTAGAATTATTTATATGCTTTAAAGCAGAGAAGTTAAAGATGTGTTTGCAGAAGAATGTGATTTTTCTATGGTAGTGTTGTCTTTAGGTTAAAGGTTAAATTTCCCTATCGCTTTAGCAAAGGCAAGGCAAGGCAAGGCAAGGCAGAAACAAATTAGTTCAATAGGAAGTCGTTCAGCAAAAACGTCGCCATTCAACTCCTCTTCCTTGTTGGAGGCTTGTCCTCTTTAAAAAATGCATAAAAATTAAAACATACCATATAACAGCTTTAAAAACATGTGCACAATGTTAACAAGTTGTGCTAAAATACTTCCCGACTGTTAAAAACACAGAATATTTTAGCAAAACATGACTTTTATAATCAAAAATGAAAGTGTTTTTTTGCACATGCACGTTGCCTTGAGCTGCTTGAGCCATTTTAAAAAATTAAAAATAATTATAAAAAAGGGGGAAGTGTGAGTTTTTCGATTATGTAAATTAAGATTAACTTCCCCTTTGTCGCATGAGCAACTTAGTTAGCAAAAAGCACCAACTTTAGTAGCTTTTAAGCACATAAATATAAAGCTATTTCTTTTTGAAGCTCTTGAGTGGTGGAATTTCCGACTCTCCCACGCCTTTTAGGTGACTCATTCTCATTCAATTCAACAACTCTTTATGAGCTCAAACACTCCAGTTTATGAGCCCAAAAGCTGTGTGTCAACATGCACAAAATAAAAAAGTTATAGTTATTATTATTATCAATGCATTAAAGTAGCCCACAAACCTCGTGCATCCAACCTGCAACCATTCGTCTCATATAAGGCTGAATATCCTTCTGGACCCGCTGGAAGTAAGAGCATTGAGGTAAAAACCTTTCCTCAATGGTTAATAAGCTTTGCAGCACTCTGTCATCATAGAGGATGTTTGGGTCTGGCTGAGCTCTGACTGCTGCATGGTCCGTCTCCAGGCAGTAGAGCTCCATGACTACGGCCTCTTCTCCTTCTCCTCCCCTCCACTGTTCAGGGCTTTAAACACTCTCTTACTGGCTAAATGACACGAATAACTGATAAATAATGGTCACAATGTTGTCGGCAGCTGGACAGGAGGAGGAGAAGAGCCCACAGTGAAGCATGAGGCTGAGTTGAGCTGGTTTTTTAGCTCCAGTCCTGCTGCCTCTCTCAGTTTCTGCTTCTTCTTCTGCTGCTGCTGCGGCCGCCTGCTCGGAGTCAAACCGGACGCAACGAAGAAGAAGACGACATCCGGTTGTAGGTTTCAAAATAAAAGCCGCTATGGCACCAAGCCCTTCCTTTTCTTTTTATAACTGCTGCTCTTCTAGGAAACTGTTGGCCTGGCTTCCGGTCTTTCTCTACTGTTTAACAATACTTTTTTTTTTATTTCAAAATGACAAAATAATAAATTGAATATGAGGGACACTGTTGACAATTAAACAGTTAATCTTAATCTTAATTTTGACTTTAAATCATCTAAAACTAGCACAATAATGAACATTTGACTGTAAATGTTTGCTCTTATTTCTCCATGTAAACATACAGGTATACTGCCTACAGATGCTTAAGATTGCAGATTCTTTTTTTTCAAATAACCTAAATTTTACTTGGCCAATAATAAATAATAAGTTTGTCATTTGAATAGTAAAAAACTGTTAAAATGAAATAACTTTTCTTGTATACCTTCTTGATAAAAGTTACAAAATATCTGATAAAAAAACATAATCTGGGTGCCATTATAATCAGTAAATCAATCACTTTATTTGTTCATTTTTTTGTAAGGAAGAAATTGTTGACAGATATAGATCCATTTAAAAAACAATTTTTAATTATATTTTATCATAAATACAAAGAAATTAGGCTTTTCTTTTGGTAAATTTACACTTGTGAATGTGGAACTTTGCAAGAATTAAAATTAAATTAATAAGAAAAAATGCATTACTGTCTTCATCACTGTAATCATAGCAGCCAAATATAATATTTCTATAGTACAGTGCAAAATCTGAGAAAATGTTTCCACAATTCACATGTAAATTTACAGGAGCAGAATAAATGAGAGCAAGTTTCAGGATGTGATTCGCAGAAGGAACAATTTACATCTATATGTCATTCTTTAACTTTTCTAAGAAATGTTTCACTAGATAGAATCTGTGGATCAACTTATTTGATCCAACCTTATTTGTTAGAAGTTTTAACAATACTTTGAAAGAGGCAGACAAGCACACTATGACGTAGGCCTCATCTGCTTCACAACTGGTTTAGACTACAACCTACTTTCATGGTGCCTCTGCATAAAACATAGTATACTAACTACAATGGACCTAGTGATTACATATATTATGAGAGCTTTTATTTAGGTAGGCCGGGTTGCTTATTAAATAGATCAAAGGACAGCTAGTTTGTGTAGAATGATAATAATGATAATAATACTCAGCAACAGCAGCTTTATCATCATAATATAAATGCAAAATATTAAATTAACATTACAACAACTAACGCAGTTAAATTAACTTAAATCAGTTTCATTATTTTTTTCAAGTATTTAATTTATAGTATATATTTGTATTTGATTTAAGTAACAATGAATCCTAAAGAGATTGTGCTGGTAAAATAAGAAAAAATAATACAAAAACAATCATGAGGGCATCTCACCAACAAAGGAAATAAAACACTGACAACTAGCTGCAACAATTAATCGATAAGCCTAGTTGTCAACTATTAAATTAATTGCCAACTATTTTTGATAATCGGTTTGAGTATTTTTTTATGAAAAAAAGTCAAACTTCTTAAATGTGAATATTTTCTAGTTTCTTTACTCTTCTATGACAGTAAATAGATTTTTTGAGTTTTTTGAGGACGTCATCTCAGGCTTTGGGAAACACTGATCGACATTTTTCACCATTTTCTGCCATTTTATAGACCAAACAACTAATCGATTTGTTGAGAAGATTAATTAATTGATTAATCAACAATGAAAATAATCGTTAGGTCTTGTTGCAGCCCTACTGACAACTAAATTCAGTTTAGTTTATTCCATTTATTTGTCAGGGACAATGTACAAAAAAAACTAAATCTTGCACAAGGAGAAGAGATGCTTTGTACTAGACTTAGCTACTAGCTATTTTCCATCTGCCATCAGACACAAATACAACTAATGCAATTAAGACAAATACAAATTCAAAATACATTAGCCTAAATACTAATGAAAAATCTAATTAAAATTAGATTCAAACAATAAAGAACAAAAGCAGAATTATGATGACAAAAAGATAGCATTAGGTAGCTAGGAAATAAAACACTGACAACTAAATTTAGTTTAGTTTAGTTTATTACATTTAGGTAATGAAGTTCAGTTTTCGGTCCATAATAAGTTAATATATTGTGATTTTAGGCGTATATGTTTTTTCTTGGAAATTTTATAATATATCTGAGGAAAATGTAGATATTCCCAAAGACCTCATCTTTTTTCTCTGTCATTATGTCTTTTCATTTCCTGCATTATGTTACCCACTTGCTAGCTTGCTAAATTGTTAGCCTCTGTGGCTTCTAGACACCGACAGTAACGTTAATATTGCCGTTGCTTAGCAGCGCTGTTCTCACGACTTAACCCCTTGAACGCAAAAAATATTGTGTATATGACTTCCCATGTTGTAAACACGAGCTCACGAGTTTAATTTGAAGTCGCCAATTGTATATTTGTGACATCACAAAGTAACAGAAACCCTGACAACTTGTTTCAAAGGCACAGTTTCTGAATATGAGCTGTGTGTATTTCACCATGGAGAACAGTAATGGACAGTATTTATACAGCGCATAAACCTGCTTTATATAAAAAAAAAAGACATGAAAATCTCACTTTTTACACTATGGGACCTTTAAAGCACGGCTGTGCCAAAGTACAGCTTCACAGAGAGGCATGTAGATGTCCCTTATTGTAGTGTGACCACAGGTTCACTATCTAATAATGTGTGATAGCTCTTAATTTAAAGCAGCCTCTCTGAAACCACTGGTGCTTTTAATCAGGTCATAGTCCTGCGACATGAGCTGGGATCCGTGGGATTACATTGTGATGTTGCACACATCCTTATGGCGAAGGGTGTGGACGGCATGTTGGTCCCTTTCCAGGAAAAAGTTTTCCATAAAGGAAGTCCTTTGGCATGGTGGCAATGCATGGCATGCCACAGGATGAAAGTATGAGGATGGACATGTAAATCTGCAGAGAGTGCTTGCCTCCAGGAAGTCCAAAACATGTTGTTTTGTCCTTCTAAGACAGGATCTAAGGTGAAGTTGTTAACTCCCTATCATGTTTGATCCCTGAAGGCCATTTCACTTCCGTATGTGCAGCTGTAAGAGCTAAAACATGCACAATAAACTTTTCACGCATCTAGATTTGCTGCTTCCGATCATGTGTATTTACAGTCTGAATGACAGGAGCTGAGCTGAACCACTTCTCGCTGGAACGACTTCACAAATCCACCCCCCTCTTTTCACAGTCGCCACCAAAGAGCTGAATGAGATATGGAGTTTCATTGAGAGAAAAAAAAAGAAGAGCACTGTGGAGCTATTATGAGAGCAGACTGTGAAGTGAGAGTGGGAACTGTCTCGGAGGGAATGTCAAGGTTAGCTAGATTAGTTCTACTTCAAAGGAGGGGGTGTATGTTTGAGAGAATTCATCTTAAAATTGAGATTTCATGTCAGGAGGTTATCCCTTTGTCTGATCATGGAGAGGCTGACAAATCCCTTTTTTGTCCGAAGGGGGTCTCTCCGCAAAAAGAAGCCTCCCATACCAGACAGTCACTTGAGGGAAACAGAGGTGTCAGACAGATAAAGCAGCCTTACCCTGCTGCTGCTGTTTGTGCATGTGTCCTATGATAACACATGTCAGCCGCTATCACACACTCCGGGCTGCACAGAGGTAACAGAGAGCGCCCGAAGCCCTGGGAAAACGTGGAGGAGCGTGAAATCACCTTGATCCAAAGATTCCTGCTGCATACCAGTCCACTGAACCCACCAGAGCACAGGGGCCCGGAGATGGGCAGCCTGCCACAGATCAAGAGACAAAAACAGAGAAAGGGAGAAGAGGTGGAGGGCGATAGTCAAGATCTTTAATCCCACAGATTGGTTTGAAGCTTAACATCATTTTATGTATTTCCTGTCCACGAGGGAGGCCTCTCTCTCTCGGATATAAACACAGGATTTGCTTTTTACATGCCAGAGTCGGGGCCGAGCTTGATTACAGGTTGCCCATGTGCTCTGAGTCAAGCTGGCTGTTTGAGTTTACTGACAGTAGAGAAGAGGATGCTATGGCTGGAATGCTGTGGTGTGAACAGCGGTGAACACTCCTCCCAGCGCTGAGTGATAGCTTAGCCAGTTGAGTAGATAAAGTGGCTTCTGTCTGTCACATGGTTGCATACTATATGCTTTCGCATCAACTGATTACACCCACGTCGGACTAAACACCCGTTCCCAAACATGAAAAGTAGGCGACATAAATGTTCATGCGTAGTCGCATGTTTTCACATGCTATTCTGGTCAGGCTATCAGCAGCGTGGAGCAGGCCTCTATCGCGAATGTCACACATCAAAGACGTCCCGTCACCGCCACTCACTCCCAAGTGGCGGAGGGGGAAAAGTGGGAAAAGAAGGTGCTTTCCAGGAGGAGTTCAGCAAATCATGTGGAGGATCTGAAATAACTGTTTGCTGCTCCCAACAGTTGCTGTGGTTTTCTCGACCCACCATCTTCATAATTATGAGTAACCCCCTGCCATCAATCCTTAAAGATGTGACTGGAGGCCTCGCGGTGCAACCAGCTAATTTGCACTCAGCGAGGTTAGAAAACAAATCAGCGCAGGAAAAAAGAGGGTGTTTTCCACGCTGTGTCTTAGGAATGTTTTGGCTAAACTGAAAGCCATCATTCAAACTGAAATGCCAACATTTTGAGGAGACAATGATGGGACAGATAGCAACATCCGGGCCTGGTCTTTAGCCGTCTGGGTCGTGAACACAAGAGGGTTTCTTTTCTACAGTTTGGACCTCGGTCACTGCTGAATCCCACCCCCTTCTCCATTAAGTCTGTATACAAGTCTGACGTCCGGCAGCTTGCATCCCTCACTCCTACCACAGCCTCTGAGAACATTGCCCTATTCTCCTTCATGCACTCAGGAGTAATAGACAGAGGAAGGGAGAGGGTACACTTTAAACAAAAGGGGTTCTATAAGGTGCCAGAACACGTCATGCAAAACGCTCTACACTGATGCCAGCGTGATTTTTTTAGGGGGTGCTCAAGCACACCGACATTTCATCTCAGCACCCCTAAAAAATAATCAAACACTCTGAAACTCGCGGGATTGCCAGTGATCCCGGCCGACATTACTCAGGGAAAACTGTCATGGTCATTTTCAAAGGGGTCCCTTGACCTCTGACCTCAAGATATGTGAATGTAAATGGGTTCTATGGGTACCCACGAGTCTCCCCTTTACAGACATGCCCACTTTATGATAATCACATGCAGGTTTGCACAAAAAACATGTCGTTTTTTTCGCCCCTGGCTGCTGCTGCTGCTGCTATAAAAAATACTTTAACAGGATTGTTCAACATTTTGAGAAGTACTCTGAGTCAGATGAGAAGATTGATATCACGAGTGGTATCAATGACGTCATCCAACTCTCCGCCAACTAGCAAAGAAACTTAATTGAAAAATATCTTAAGAATGTGAGAAATGTCCTAGATTTTTTTCTGATCGACTGTATATAGATCTATCCTATCCAAAGCCCTTGACGAATACTCATTTTTCTACGCGTGGGGGGTGGGTAGGGACACTTGGCACAAAGGGGAAGCCTGCAATAAGTCATAAGCGGCAAGCGACATAGGTTAGATTTTAATTGGGTGAGATCACATCCTCTCCATTTCACAGTGAACAAACCTCGTGTCTCACTCAGATATGTGGATAAGATGAGTTTTGCGTCTGTCCTACCCCCCTCCCTGCATGCCACACTGTAAAAAAACCCAACATGCATGCATGTAAAGTAATGTCCATGTTCACGGTATTAGAGCTCGGCATGCGTCTGCAAAAGAGAGTGATGATCTTCATGTGAGATTTCTGACTGTTATATAACTCTGCTGTGGGGGCCCCCTTGTTCTGTTCCAGCAGGCGACTCTGAAGTTCCCCTCAGCTTTCCTGCTCATTTGCCTCACATCACACAGATGTCTCAGGGCAGTGCAGAAGATGGGGGGGTTGGCTGGGCCGGGGCCAAGAAGGCATCGGCTGCCTGTCACTAGTGAACAAGTGTGTGTGGTTAGAGATTAGGGAAGGAAGGACACAAACAAAAAAAACTCCGGCGGAGAAGCTCCTGCGGCAGCTGTGGCTTTCTGAGGATGCTGGAGCGACCCGATTGGCCCGGCGAGGACGAGCGGGCGTGTCCTGGCAGTGTCCTGCTTCCTCTGTGTGATCTTGAATGAGAAGAGTGACAATTCATCAGGGACAGGATGTCCAATAGGAAGACCGATCCCAGGGGTAGATAGAGGGCCTTGCAGCTGGCCACTCACTGACCTTGGATCAAACAAAAGTTAGTCTTTCTCTCGGTGTCCTTCTCTCAAACACTCTCTGTGCCCGTAGAAAAACCAGGCATTAATCAGCTGCAGAGAAGTTTCCAGTAAGTCATTTTGTGTGAGTTTATTTTAAGCCAATGGGCCTCACTGTTCCACAAATACTTTCTTCGTCCATTCACTTCCCCTTCGACTGTGCAACATTTCCACTCCTGCACACTTACATTTCCCTCCTGAGAGAGAGGAGGAAATGGGGGGCCTCGCGATGTGAACGAGCGCTCTTTGAAAGTGGCTCTAGTGAGGCGATATGCTCCTTATAAACGTGGAGCGGCGAGGAATTCAGGGGCGGACTGCTGGGGCCTGGACTGTCTGGGAGCTGCCTGGTGTTTTCCTGTGTGTGATGCATGCTAACCCTGGGCCCCCTCAACTTGGGCAGCGGCATAAAGAGGCCTCTGTAAGGCTGAGTCAGCTCCAGCCTTAATTCACCTCATTGGTCTCATTGCTTGATTAAATTCAGCAGAAGGCCCCTATTTACCCCCAAAATGTCTCACGCATTCAAACAGAAGGGTGGAAATCAACTTGTTATCAGTTGCCACAACAATGGCCCTCTAGTGCGGAAAGAGAAATAGGCCATGAACTGCAGCCAGACCAAACACGGCGATGCACACTGATAAGTATTGTCAGTTTAATAGATCTAAGTGGGAGTGGGAAATATTGTTTCTGTGAGGTAACTCTTGTTGTAACGACTTTGTCCTAAAATTGAAACCACTCTGGCATTCTTGGCCGACTATGGCATTGCAAAACAGACTACGTTTATCCAATTAAGCACAGAAGACAAAGGGAGAGTGTGTGAAATACAGGAAGCAAAGCCTATATGGCATGATATAGCCCTGAAACGACCACTTAACTTCAACCACAAAGCAATTGTTTGGTCTGTCTCTGACTCGCTTACCACCACAGTTAGCGACGCAAACAAACATGTGATGGTGAAACGTTTCCCTTGTATATTGTGTAATTTAGCATTCCAGAGAGCCCCAGAATAAAAAAAGACAAACATACAAGGCCTATCTGCAGGAAATGCCATGATACGAGTTAACATAGTGATGGCGTGGTGAGGGGATGGATGACAACATCATCCTCCTCAGTCCCCTGACATCCAGCCCGGCTTTGATCCCAGTATGGGTGGGGGGTCCAGTGGAGGTCCAGTGGAGCCAACCCGCCTGGTGGCGCCCAGACCAGCTTGAATCTGTATCCACCAGGGCGTTCCTGTCTCTGGCCATGCCAGGGGATTTCACATACTGGGCAACATTACTGAAATCATCTCATCTCTCACTGAAGTGCAGGAATATGAGAAACAACTCCGTAATTGCTCCGTCCGCTGATATAAAGATTAAATTCATTCCAAGCGTCTTTCTACAAATTACGCAGTTAAAGGAATAGCTTGACATTTTTTCTTGCTGAGAGTTGAATGAGAAAATTGATACCACTCTCACATCTGTCCATTGAACATGAAGCTATACAGCCACAAGACATTTAGCTTAGTTTAGCTTAAAGACTAGAAACAAGGGGAAACAGCTAGCCTGGCTCTGTCCAGACTAAGACAGCAAAATCCACCTACCTGCACCTCTAAAGCTCAATAATTAATCCACCCGATAAGACTGTTATCAGGCCATTAAATAGGTGTTATCGGTCGCTATAATCGCCACAGATGTGGGTCATAGGGGCCTACTACGCCTACATAGTAAAAGTGAAAGCGAAACTTAAAAGCAACACGATCCGACACCTCCTCCTAACTGGACGCGATGCGAACGAGTGAAGATCAGATTGTTTAATATTACTCACCTTATGTAACAGAGAGTGACATCGCTGGTAGTATATCTGTACAACTTTTCACGCTCCATTCGCCAGAGTTTACCCGCTCGCCTGTATGTTAGGAAAAGATGTAAACGTTACGTTTTGAACACAAACAAAAATACTTCTTAAGGTTTAGGCAACAAAAGCATTCGGTTAAGTTTAGGAAAAACATGTTTTGTGTCCCATCCATCGCCCCCAACCTTCAACTCATATGGAGTTTCACACTATACAGCGCCTGACTTCCGCTTCTGTCGTTATTACTACGGTTGCTAGAGGTCGCTGTTGTGTTCTTTTATACCTTCTTTCGGTGATCTACCATGTGAATAGATGATAACACCTACTAAGGAGCGTAGTAGGCCCCTACTGACCCACATTTATGGTGCTTATAACAACAATAACTGACAACAGTCTAATCGGCTGAATTAACAAATTGTATCACCTTTGTTTAATCCATACAAAAACTGAAGTGTAAAAATATCAAGTTATAGTTTTACGAGGGGTTACGTGTCGGACTACTTCTGGACGAGGAGCAGTTGCCAGCAGCTGCAAAGAAATAGTCCGGCATATAACCTTCCATTAAATGGCGAATGGCAATTTTATCACTTTGTTTTTGCATGGATTAAACAAATGAGATAAAACATGTGAATTAGTGAGCTTTAAAGATCCTGGTAGGTAGATTTAGCTACCTTTGGACAGAGCCAGGCTAGCTGTTTCCCTCTGTTTCCAGTCTTTATGCTAAGCCAAGCTAACCGGCTGCTGGCTCCAGCTACATATTTACTGTACAGACATGAGAGTGGTATCGATCTTATTTAGCTCACTGAAAGAGGGAATAAGTGTTTTCCCCAAAATGTCAAACTATTTATGTAATAAATGGGCCTTTTCCCCTGTAATTTATCATAATAAAACTGTTTAGTCAGCATTTTCCCATGTCTTATTCACTTTACTTTGGGTGCAGCCCCTTTTAGCTCAGAGAGCTCAAAATCCAGTTCAACAGGCTGAGCTTTAGTTACACAGACAGAAAGCAAAAAGTACTTCCACCTCAGACAAAACCAGTTGAAATAAAAAACCTGGAGATTAGTCTTAATCAAATAACAAGCCAGCAGAACCAGATACCGGGGCTTTGTTACCGAGCTAAGAGCCCCCCGAGCTATGAGAGGTGGATCAGACTGATGATACGACATGCTATGCACACACAAAATCATTTCACACTCCTGGAAACATGACATTTAATCCAACTAAACATTCCCACAAGGACGGCCTTGTTTAGGAGTCTATCGGGCCTGTTAATAATAGTTTCCGCCCAGGAGAAAACTTTTTCCTTTTCGCCTAGAGTCAACGAGGAGAAACTCATCGATTCTTCCCACCGAAAGTCTGGGAGGAACGGGACTTATTCGAGTAGTTGTTCAGATGTCAGCCGGCCCACGCTGGGAAAGAAGGAGGTTCACAGTGCTGCAGCAGCCTGAAGCTGCGATGGTCCGGTTGATCTTCGGCCGCTGCTTCCCAGGACCGAGGCCTCGTCCCCGGGGAACTGAAGCACAAGTTCCGGCTCTGTTACTTTGCATCCTCAGCACTGTCCCATAATGAGAACCCATCCCATTGTAATGACCTACATACTGTATGCACACAAGGATGTGCATATAAGACATCACATTACGCAGTAGAGCGCAAACAGAGGTGTATCAACCACCTGTAACCTCTTTTAGCCATGCTAGTGGTGTGGATGGATGCATTGGATGAATCGCCTTGAAATTTGGGACAGACATTCATGGTCCCCAGAGGATGAATCCTATATAGGTTAGTTGGATGCATTGTCATGCAATTTGGTATTTAAGGTCCCTGCAGGATAGTTTTTTTTACTTATTCAGTGAAATATCTCCTAATCCACATGATGCATTTGCACAAACTTTTCACAAACATTCAGAGACATTTCTCTTTAATTTCAATTTGTCTAATATTTTGGTTTATGACCAAATACTCAGATGTAGGCTACTTTGTGTTCAATGCTATCTATGGTGACCAGACGTCCCAGTGTGTCAAGCTGGGTGTCCTGAGTCCTGACAATTAGGCTATCTGTAAAACACTAAAATGTCCCGGTTTTCACAACAATTAAAATTATAATAATATTACTATTTGTTTTCTGTCCCACTCATTAATCCAATATAAAAACATAAACAACACATCGGAATTAACACTGATTTGTCTGTTTGTGTGTCAATCAATCAATGTGTGGTTATCAAGACTATTGCTATGACATTTGCGACTCTTTCCGATAGAACCTGTTAGTACGCTAACTGTTGGCTGCCATGCCGAAGCTCCAGGAAGGTCATGCCTGGAAGGTAACATCCAAGTTGCAAAACTGTCACGAGATGGTTAAGGTTAGGCATTGACTTTGAATGGTTAGGGTTAGGATAGGTCGTCGGGGAGCGTGTTTCGCAAGACTTTTCGGATGTTCTCACAGCCCTCCAGGAGGCTTCCTCCTTCCTCCGTGAAGTACCCATCAATGAAACTGCTGCGTTCTGCACACTGCAAGAGAACATTTTCGGTCACGCACAGTGGAAATGCTGATATAAAAGATCATATTAAGGCCAGATAGCGATAAACATTTCACTCATAGCATTGCTGTGTCAACCTCACAGATCTGCTAGCATAGTGTAGATTTAGCCTTACAATAATAACCTACAATAGAGTGTGATATTGTGCAAAAACTCCCCTTCTCAGCATAAAACTTGCAATTATTCCATTCTCATCCTAGGATGTCTTTGTTTCCGAAACTTATGTAATCATTGATAACAGGAAGTAGTGAGGCATATGTTATGGTTAGAGCCACGGCCAGAGCTCAAGCCCTTGGTCAGGATTCCCACTGTCACTGAGGAAATGAAAGCACAGGGAGGCTCTCTTTATGGTTAGCCCATGAAGACATAAATACTCACTGGGAGAAGCAAGATTTTCAATCGGACTGCAGTAAAACTGATGACTGGGCAAAGAACGCATTGCACAAGATGAACTAGTCGTACAGAATGATCTCACAGAGCTGCACAAAGCCAGTGAGACACACAATGCAGCATTGGATTCATTCTCCTGACCTGGTAAAAAGGCAAACATTCTTGAGGAATGTGTGAAATGTGCAGCGTGGGAGGAGACGTTTGACACATGTGGCTGGTTGCGAGACATGAAAAGTTGCCAGGGCTTTCAAGGTGCGGCTCCTCTCTCCACCCTTTGCAGTCAGTCCCGGCTGTCAAATTGATATGTGTTCTCAGATGTGAAGGGGACTGTATATGTTTGCATTCTGTAGGGTTTCCTGAGTTCAGTCTGTGTCTAATACAAATACAGTGATGGTGGAGGTTAGTGAGGTTATGAGATCAGATCTATACTGCCCTACAAGCTGCACCAACTACACATTACATCAAAACTGAGACCAGAATCTAACTTTTTGACCATTTTACCCGACTATATAACAATTATGCTATGGAAACATAGTATATAAAGATGGGCGACGTGTCTCCACTTCCTCCCAGTGCACATAAGTGAAGCCAAAATATCCCGGATACGAGAGCTGCCATCTTGAGATATTGGCGTCATTCGGAGCCAGAGTCTGTACAGTAGTGATTGGGGACACTGGAGCCGCGGTATCGAGGTCATCCGCCCACACACCCGCACAAACCAGCCGAGCACGGGCGCAGCATGTCAGCGAGAGAAAATCACAGCTGTCAATCATGACGTCCCCTTTTTATAGCATCAAATAACTAATTAAAACCAAACTTATCAGAAAAATGAACACTTGAACTTACATCAGTGTGATAAGAACTACCTGAAATGACAGAAACCTTTGGGGAAAATATATTTGACGTGTACTTTGACTTTAGTTTGGCTCATGTCCCATCCGCTAACATGAAGGGGGCGGGGTTTGTGTCCTATACTGCAGCCAGCCACCAGGGGGCGATCAAGATCTTTTGGCTTCACTTTTAGTCGTGTCTAAAAGGCAAATTGCGAAACTCTCGCGAGATGGTTAAGGTTAGGTGTTGACCTCGAATGGTTAAGGTTAAGATAGGTCGTCAGGCACCAAGTCTCGCTTGAGTTTTTTGCAAGTTTTTGCAATTTGAGGGTTATCTTCCAGACATGACCTTCACTTTTGGGGAGCTGTCATGTCGTCCATCTTTAAATAGCCTACAGTCAATGCATGGAAGTGTATAATTTCCATGGAAGTATGAAGAGAACTGGATACAGCGTTGGAGGCGGGCCCCCTTTCATTCCCATGAGTTGCAAAATAGCTCGACTGGCGAGTGATAAAGTACCTGAATCATCTAGCGATCTTCTGCATCCATTGGGCCCATAGAACAGGCGCAGGTAGCGTTTCCTTTAACCCCACCTCCCAGCCATTTGGCCACTATGAAAATGTGCTTCAAAGCCCAGCGCTCTTCCTGGGGGCTTGATCATTTTGGGAGGGGGGATTTTAAGAATAACAGCATAAAAACCAAACTGCAGTGAGTGCACTCCGGATCCTTAATGGTAGCTAGGCTATCATAACGAGGAAACGTTTGGATGTTTTATACTCACTAACCGACATTCTCAAAACTCCTCAAATTTCTCAATTTTTGCCGCCCAATAATTTGGATGTGCACGGACAGGTGAAAACCTGCCGCACCAAACCCCCGCAAAGGGCCATGTCAGATGGTGTGATGTCACTTTGACTTTGCAGACACTCGCGACCCTCGTGGACGCAGCAAACATAAATCACCCTTCAGGGTTTTACAACTTAAATACATGTTTCACAGTTTCACAACTTCAAACCCTTTTTCTTAACTTCACTGTTTCTGTAATTAACTACACCTGCTAGTTAGCAGATATTTCTGAGATGAGCACATAAGGTGAAGATCAGAAGTCAACCAGCCAGGTTAAAGTATAAGAATGAGGGAGGAATCTTTAAGGCAGACAGACAGACAATGTAGTGAACCAACAGGCTGGTGAGGAGCTACAGTAGCAGCTGAGGGTTACAGACTGCTGCGGTTCAACAGAGAGGACCAACAAAGGTATCAAAGGCCAACAACAGCTGGGTCTGCTTCCTCCAGAGAGCAGCGTTTGATGGATGGGGAACATGATATAGACTTTTCCACTGTGCAGCCACACAACAGCCTACATGACATTCAATACTTCACTGCACATGTCCACTCCGGACTAATCGTCTTGACGTGACACACAGAAGCGTTCAAAAAAATGCAGAGGACACATGTCACTCGTGTCCAAGTTGCGAAATGTGCTTCTTTCTCATCTTACAGATAAGAAGCTCAAATATATGACATATGACTGGTTGAGAGCAGCACAAGAGGGAGAAAGTGATAACACATTCCCTTATGCTATAATCATTTCCTCCCTCCGGTGCAGTTTCTGCCTTGACAGCGAGCTTACCAGCTGAGAGGCAGAGAGGATGTACTGGGAAATGTGCACTAGCAGCAGCAAAAAATGAAAGATATGGGAACTTTTCCCTCTTAAGTTCACATAAAGGCAAGCGCTGACCAGCTCTTTGAGTGGAGTTTGCAGAAGCCATTCAAAATGAGCTTTCTGTCCAGAGATGACTTGTGATAAAGTGAAAAGGCGCAGTCATTATTATCATAGTAAATGATCATACCGACAAAACCAGAGTTATTGTGTAAATGCTTCAACAAACACGTCTCTTAAGAGCTGAGAGGTTTATCTATAATACACTTATTAATATTGCGTCCCTGTGTGAGTATTTTTATATCAAAATCCCTCTCTTTTTTCTTCCTGTTGGTCATGGTAGCTAATTTATTAATTTCTTGTTACACTAAAGCTGCAATAATCAATATTTTTTATGTTAATGTATCAAATGACTATTGTCCACAGAGGCGTTTTTGGATGCGAGGGGTTGCGTTGCATCTCATCATTGGACGCTTGACGAAAGCTTTCACTCTTGGGTTGCTGCTCCCAGCTTTCAAACCAGAACCAACATTGCGGCTCGTTTGGAAACTTTCTTCTCGTATATTACAAAAGTAGTTCACAGAAATGTGTTGCTGAAAACATGTTAGGCGAGAAATAAGCCATGCAGTTGCAGAATTTTTAAAGCGAGCTGCGCCAGATGGCCCTGATTTGCCTAAAGTAGCCTGGACCTCAACTTTATGCAAATGAAGAGCGGCTAACGTGACGCCCTGTCTCTCGAAACGCAACGACGTCGTCATCTCGGTTTCTGGCCGTTGCCATCTTGGTTTTTGGCCGACTCATCTTGGTTTCTGGCTATCGCCATCTTAGTTATTTGCAACAAGAAGTGACACCAGAGGGTAGAGCTAGGTACAACCAAATGCTGAATAAGACATTTTTTAGGTGACCAAAAATGTTATAATTTATTTAGAAGTTATATTAACTTTCATGAAGTGAAAACACACTGTGAAAAGGTTAAAGTTGTAAGACGAAAACACGGACAACTCCCAGACCGGACAACGCCGTGGTAGCAACCTGTCAATCACAAGGTAGCCCCGCCCTAAAGCGTCCCCTGTTTTATGGTCTATTTGACTCTAAATGGGACCATAATTTACTAAATGAACATCATGCTGATTTAAAGAAGACTTGAAACTAGAGATTGAGACCATAAACTCATGTTTACAATGTTAAATAAATAAATCAAGTGAGAAGTAGGCTCATTTTCTCATAGACTTCTATACAATCAGACTTATTTTTGCAACCAGAGGAGTCGCCCCCTGCTGGCTACTAGAAAGAATGCAAGTTTAAGGCACTTCAGCATTGGCTCCACTTTTCAGAACGTTTCACTGCGACTTCAAACACAACTTCATTTTCTCAATCTACCTTAAAAAGTGTCTTCAAGTAGTTTCACAGTAACGTGAGAATGACTCGTGATCACAAATCTGTATCTCATCTAGACCACAAGATAAACTCTGCAAGCGATCCATTAAACGTGCAACAAATATTAGTATTGATTTCGTCATGGTAACAACACCCACGCCGTGCAGTGCACAACTTCACAGCTCAGTGCAGTACCTGACAGACCACTGAGAGTGAAAGCATTCAAAGACTCGTCTCAGTGAGAGCACTTTTTTGCTCAGTCAGTCATTTTTGCCCACAGACGCTGAGTTGCATCTCGGGCCGCGACAGGAACTCCGACGTTCTCACCACCTACAACTGACACCCATTTATCTGTCACTGATGTGGGGAAACAACAATGGGCAACAGACAGGCGGACGGGCACGTGCTAACACGCTGAGCACTGCACCCTCTTTTGACACAACAGGAACGCATGTTTTCCCACACAGGCTTCAGACACCAAACGTGTTCTCACAACTGTTCTTTTACATGATAACAGAGAGGTTTATATAACCCTCCACCTATAATCACAAGATCAGCACACCTCTGTTTTTTCGCATGAAACATGGTGGCATGACTGAGCAGCCTCTATAAAAGATAAAGACTGTGTTTTATTAGAACAACATCTCTGAGATTGGCCACGGGGAAGAACCAGGTTCACACATCCACTGCAACCAATTAGGCTTCACTCTCGTTGCCACATCAAATAGCTGCTTAAAAAACTAATGGGATTGCATGTTATTGTCATGCTGATGGGATTTTTTTGTCTACAAGATCTGAACCTGCAGAGGTTTAATCTTATTTCCAGATGTTTCATCCTCTGGCCATTATTCACATGTGCAAGGAATTTCAGAATAATGCCTTGTGGAGCTTTACATCATCTATCATCGGTAATGCATCCGCACTGCGAGGCATGTGAATTTCTTTTCTGCACACACTGATTTCAATATTACAAACAATCACTGGCTCCTCCGCTGCAGCCCAGAGGTGCAGCAGGTCACTGTAATGGAACTTTGTGTGGGCTGAGAGCTCGCTGACGTCGGCTCTTGCATTGCAAACGCTTTTGCTATGTCATATCTTGGAGAATAGGCGCAGTTATCCAGACGACTACAGCAGTGGATTGTGCAGCAGATCAAACAGGCGGGCCTGGGGCGCATTATATATCACATTTCATTTTGAGTTGAGGCCCTTCATTCATTTCTGACATTTACAGTTGGATCGGTGCGCCCCCTCTCCGAGGCCTCTTGGCGCTCAGTCTGCGCTGAGGCCCCACCAGCCACTCTGGAAAAACCCGGTGCATCTGACTTGCATTGCCTGGCTCCACTTGTGTGTTCTGCTTGGCCCGTGCCGCTGGAGGAGGAGAGCGGGCCAATTACCAGCTGCCGCTCCGAGACCAATATGATGTCATCCTCCCGCTCCGCCATAACAGGCTGCAGATGAGAGGGGCCGGGCCTCTCGGCAGCCTTATTCACTTAACGAAAAGCAGGAAAGCATAAAAAATGGTATTGAATGTCCCTCAACATTAACATTTTTCTCCATTTATTATCCATTAAAGGAGCCCATAATGCATCACAGCCTGTTAGGAGACTGGAGATAGCAAAGATAATAGCTCACTGTTTGCACCTTGTTTGAATAACGCTGATAACAGCCCATGAGAAAACAGTGGTAACGCCATTGTGCTTTAAGGCAAGTGCATTTCACACATGTGAGGCGGAAGTGAGGTTTATGTGTTATCAACTCGACGCCCCACCCGTAAGAAAAATCACCTGCGTGATAGAGTCGGCTGCTGTGCCCTTTTTCATTTGTAGCGACACTCCCTCATTCCTTGGAAAGCCGCAGTCAGCCAACTGTGTCCTCGCATATCAAAGGAGGGAGTTTAACAAGAACACTGGAGGAAAAGACACTTAGATACACTAAGATATAGGCCCATGCACTCATTCACTCAAAACACACGCTCGCAAAAACTCTGGAGACCACTTAAGTGCTATCCCAGAAGGCCTTGCATTTCCTAGGAAGTCTCGAAGCCACATCAGAGAATCTGAAGGGGCCTGTGGGCTGCAGCAGATCTCCTCTCATTTCCCCACATACTCCATCTCCAACACCCCACAACCGCACACTACGTATAGACTCTGGAGATGATATACAGGCCGAGCTGATAGCAGGCCGCAGCTCAGAGCATAAACAAATGGCAGCTTTTACTGTTTAGGTGTGATTTTATCTTCATGAGAAAAAGTATCCAGTCAAACAAAACCTTTGAGGAAAAAAAAGCTTTATCAACAACTGTCCACATTCATTCATGTGTAGAGATAGACACTGTTTACATGTACAGAAAGCTGCAAGTTATGTGTGAAATGTGGAAATTGCAGGATCATTTACTGATGCTCTTCACACTGACAATACTCAGGAAGTCTTCCTCCATGTTGTTGTGATCTGTGGTTACATTATTAGGGAAATGCAAACCACTGAGGTTTGCATTGTTTTTGCTGAGTATACAGAAAAGGCCAGTGTTGCTATATGACGATGGGAGAGAAGGAAGAGATTTATTTCCAAATTCAATATTTCAATTTTCAGCTCGTTCCCACGAAAAGGCATATGAATGACACAATAATGCTCTAGGCATTTAGCGTGCAGGCCATGTAGTCCATACTGAATGCAATGTAAATGCATCCACGTAAATATGCTACGCTCAGAACTAGTGACGAAGAATAAAAAGTGAGAAAGACCACTTATGGCGGACGAGAGGGGAGGTGGATGGGTCCAACAAATACAGCACTTTCAACCAGGACACCAGTGTTTTGTTTTGTAAGTTACATTAGTGACGTCAGTGATGTGTTTTTAGTGACGTTAGTGACGTTTGTCACATGTTTTTTAGTGACTTTAGTGACATTAGCGACGTGTTTTTAGTGACAGTAGTGACATGTTTTTTAGTGACGTATGTGCCATATTTTCTGTTCTTATGTTACAACGTTTCCGTATGTATTTTACTTGGTTTACATACGTTACCGTAGTTTTGTTGCGTGGTGTACAAATGACACGCGACAGGTTGCAATTTGGATTAGCCATGCTAACGGCTCTGTGAGTTTGTAGCCTACTGGGGCACGGTGATGCTTTGAGCATGCTAACATGCTCACAATAACAATGCTAACATGCTGATGTTGAGCAGGTATAATGTTTAACATGCTCACCATGCTAGTGTTAGCATGCTAACTGTTGCAATTTAACTCTAAAAACAAAGTATAGTTGAGACTGATGGGAACCTCATTAGTTTTGCAGGTTTTTAGTCATTAGGATTCATCGTCTGGGGACCACGAATGTCTGTACAAAATTTCATGGCAATCCATTTAATAGTTGTTGAGATATTTCAGTCTGGATCAAAGTGCATGGTCCAACCAACATTACCTGCAGTCTTTGATCATTAAATACCACTAAAATATCAAAGAGTCTGGACTTCAAAAGTTTCAACTGTCATCTGAAAAGTACCTGCATTTCCCTCATCCCACTGCCTCCCTCTCCCTCATAGCTAAGGATGCATTATCAACAATATCTGTTGGTATTTGTTGTGGGAGAGAGAAAAAGGCTTTGAGAGTAAATTCCTCTCTAAATCTTCACAAGCCGAGGTTCAGATACGACTCAGGGGAGGGTGGGTGCAGCGAGGTCAGGCACTTCACCTCCGCGTGAGGCGGTGGAGGAACGGACTTCATACCTTTACAAATGAAAAAGCTAGTAGTGTAATAATTTACGATTAATGAGTGATAAGAGGAGCTGTCAAATATTTTCAGCTGAGTGTAGAGCTTTGAAGCAATGACCATGTAATCGTAGCGTCCCTGGTTTGTGTCTGGATGGGTTGTTTCCGAACCAAAATGTTGAACTGTGGCTTTAAGGGTCCACAAGCCATCGGCCGTCGGCGTTCAATACCGGTGTACAAGGCACCATTTAGCGCCAAGCGTTCCATTAGCTATAATGTAAACGCTCAGAGGAAATGCGCTGGGAGTGTGGTGACGTAGTTTAAAGAGCAAAAAGACACAAGTCTTTCATCCAAGAGACTCGCTGTTTGTGTCCCGTGTTCACAACGTTCAGTTTCATTTTCACCGTACAAACATAGTAGTTTTAAGCCCAACCATGTAGTTCTTTCCTAAACCTAACTACAGTGGTTTTGTTGCCTAAACCTAAAGTGACGACAAAGCAGCCGCATGTGAAGAGTTGGGTTGAGAACGTGTTGGAACTGCTGCTTAATTGCATGCCATCTCTCTCTGATGTTGCGATTGAAGGGATTGATGTTGTTATTTCAAGGGAAATAACGCCAGAAAAGATGCAGGTGAGAGCGTCAGGCTTGAGGGGATATGGGCAGAACTTCCACCAACCTATCATGTCTGCAGACTGGATGACTTGACTGACTGTAAACATGATAACTGATGGATATACTGCAGCTCCTATCATCCTCTTTCATGGGGGCTGCCTCCTCTCTGTAAGAAGACCTCCACCTTGTCAATGTGTCTTTGGGTCTACGCCACAGAGACTGTGTGAGCTATGCCCCGCTTCGCATTCCTCTGCCATCCAACCTCTGTCCAGCCTGGACTTTCCCACAGAACCCTAAACCCTGTGAATGAGAGTAGGCCTTTGTTTCAGGCATTTTTCATCCTGATCCCAGCAACTTCCCCATGGTGGAATGCAACAGGAATGCCAGAGCCAGCTACCTGGCATTAGAGAGTCTTTGTGCGGAAATAGGAGAGGCTGAAGGAGAGAGCAGGTCAAAGAGGTTTGACAATGGATAGCTCACTTCTCAAGGTGCCCAGCCCATATTACAGAGCGAGTGAGCAGCGCAACCCGGGTCAAGTCTCCAAAACGTGGCAAGGTGCACCAAGGAGAAGTGAAAAAAAACAAGCTAGTTTCGCTATGAGCTCTCTCTCTCTCTCCCTCCTGTCAGGTTTTTCCTCCTACTGTACAAATCATTAACTGGAGCGCTGATGTAGCAACTGATTGGCATGCATGCACAAGCACAGCTGAAATGTGTGTCTGCAACAGTTAACAGGTTGTTATGAGCTTATCACTAGCTGAGAGCTGGAACGGTGAGGCAGCGGTTAGCCTCAAGGTGCAATTCCATTCATTCTTGTATAGTGAGAAACCAGAGGAGGAGGATTTTAATTTAAGGGATGCCATATGAAGATGAGGATTTATTATGATGCTATCTGATTAGGTTTACCCACAACGGGTCACAACACGAGTTAATGTGACTTATTATGACCTAGAAACTTATCATGTTATATAGCCTACTATTTATCTGGTAATAACATGAAATGTTTAATGTTATAACAAGATGTTTTTCACGTTATAACAAGATATTTTCAAGTTATTACAACATACAAACTTATTACGTTACATAATCTACTATTTATCTTGTTATAACGTGAAAAGTTTGTTATAACAAGATGTTTTTCATGTTATAACAAAGATATTTTCACATTATTACAACATACAAACCTATTACGTAAATAGTCTACTATTTATCTCGTTACGTGAAAAGTTTATTGTTATAACAAGATCTTTTCATGTTATTAAGACATACAAACTTATCATGTTATATAGCCTACTATTTATCTTGTTATAACGTGAAAGGTTTATTGTTATAACAAGATGTTTTTCATGTTATAACAAGATATTTCCACGTTATTACAACATACAAACTTATAACGTTATATAGCCTACTATTTATCTTGTTCTAACGTGAAAAGTTTATTGTTATAACAAGATGTTTCTCATGTTATATTATAAGATGTTTTCACGTTATTAAGATATACAAACTTATGATGTTATATAGACTACTATTTATCTCATTACGTGAAACATTTATTGTTATAACAAGATGTTTTTCATGTTATAACAAGATATTTTCACGTTATTAATGTGAGTGACATTCAATTGTGATTCTGCAGCAGATGCATAATGACAACATATCGCATCATAAATATAAAGAGACTCATACCGGTGGAACCAGTGGAGGAGCCACCATGTGTGGGAACATGGTGGTGTACATGTCAGAGCAGGAGCTTTGAGGCAGGACGCTCACACGCTGAGAGACAGACAGTTACCCGGGCCCCGTCAGTAA
>CAKAOI010027885.1:0-23744 GCA_916701655.1 Sebastiscus albofasciatus
ATATATATATATATATATTCATGTGGAAACAGGAGCTAAAGTCACTGATAAGGGGATGAAAAAGGGATTTCAGGCTACATTACAGTCATCAGCGTCTGGAGCTCCGGTTGCAACTGCTTTTAATTTATTTATTTTCTGAGACGTACTGACAGGCGAACCTAGAGTCATCCAAAAATGCAGTAAAGGCCGCTGAATTAATAAAGGGCTATGAGCTTTTACCAGAGTTGTGAGAAGAGAAGGCTGTGTTTATTTTAGCTGGCTTCTCAGCCGACTCACTGCCGCTCTGACAGAACGAGTAGAGCCTGTTCGGTCCCACGGCGGCTCCGGTGCATTTTACAGTACATATGTTCCTGCGCTGGGCTTGTTTGTTTTTGTGAGACATATGCGTTTTATACCATTGTTGCTGTCAGGAAAAAGGGTTTTGCTGTTGCAAGAGTAAAGCAATGAATTATAGAACATTTTCAATATATAGGTAGTGATAAAATATGTATTTTCATTTTGTTGTTTCTTTGTCCGCCAACATCAACATCCTTTCTCTGCTCCTTCAGTCATAATATTTAAGCAGTGGTGGAATGCATACTCAGATCTTTTATTTAAAGAGGACCTATTGTGCTTATTTTCTGGTGTTTATTTGGTGTTTTTACTTGAACATGTTTACATGCTTTAATATTAAAAAGAAACGCTTTATTTTTCTCATATATTGTGCTGCAGCACCTCTTTTCACCCTCCGTTTGAGCTCCTGCTCCCCACTCCCAAAAAGCACAGTCTGCTCTGATTGGTCAGCTGGCCCGCTCTGTTGTGATTGGTCAACTGAACCAAACTCTTCGGACTCCGCTTCAACTCCGCTTTAACTAACTTTGTTTGAGGGCATGCCAAACTAGCTGTTATGCAAATGTGCTACTTTGTGACATCACCATGTTACGGAACAAAAAGGCGGGACTTCAACAAGGCGTTTCAGGCAGATCAGGAGCAGTGTTTCTGTGGGGGAGAGTAATTCCCTTTGGCGTGGACTTTGGGCTTTGTAACTTTGCAGACCTTTTACATGCACAAAAAACTTTATAACACACTAAAGGAAAGGGAAACACAAAAGCATAATAGGTCCTCTTTAATTAAAAGTAGCTGTATGAGAGAAAATGTAATTATTTTATTTTCAGTGTTGTTTTCTGTTATTATGAAAAAAAGAGTGCTCAAATCACAGATGGGACTAAAGAACGGCTAACAATCTCATTAACTGCCTGTGTGACGTTTTGAATTTAAGTGATATAACAAATAATTTGTAATGCCCACCCACACAGATATTGGACCAATTGCATTACAGAAACAAACATTCAACCCCCCAGAGAACACTAATGTATGTTTCTTTTTTGTTAATTACAAGTTTGTCCAAATAAGTACACAACTCAAAACAAACATCAAGGATTTATCAGCTGAGTCACCAGGAAAAAAGGGTTGGCATTGTACGTTTCTGCAAAACACAGATTCGTTGAATGTGGACGTTTTTGCATCCGGTCAGAGCAAGTGACGTAGCATACTGAGTGACCATTATTGAAAGTTATGTGGTATAATAACGAGTATAACAGGTGTAAAAGTCCACTAAGACTGGTTGGGAGAGGTGGTGGATGGGTCAACAAACACAGGACTATTGCGCCAGGAGATAGTAGATTTCACATATCCTGTGGTTTGCAGAAACATACGCATTTTTTTTTTCTAGCGACTGGGTTGAATATAAATACTGATTTATTAGCAAAAATGTATTCAAATTTTAAAGCATAAGAAACCATTTATACTGTAAGCTACAAGCCATCATGAGCTATTTTTTCTTACTTATCAATAATTCATATATATTATATAAGTCAAAATACATTTTACATAATGTATAGTCCGTAGGAGCCATAGTCCCCATAAAACAATTCCTCTTTTATTCAACTCTTCTTCGAGTCTCAACCATTCAAATCCCAAACCCTTGCAATCAAAATCTTACCGAGACACTGACAGACCTTTGAAGTCATTGACATGGTTTTCACTTTGCTGAGGACAGTCTCTATGTCTCCATGTCATCCCCTCCTCCTCCTCCCGGCTCTATGTCTTCATGCTCTCGCAGGGTCGGCTCACGGGTATCTCCACGAGTCAGACCAGCGAACGCCCGGCCCACAATGACACTGTAAAAAAAATCATTTTGATGTTGGGGAGAGAATAATGCAAACTTAATTACCCTGAGCTAATAACCTCAGGCAATAGAGCCAAAACCCAGCTCAGTGTCTCCTTCTAATTGTGAGGACGGATAAAACCTTTTCTCTTTCATTTAGGGGGAGAGAGGTTCTCAGCAGAAGTCCCGGTTCTGCAGCTCGAGCTGGTTTGAACGGGGTGATAAGGGCGCCTTCAATGGCGGCGGCATGTGGACTTTATTTCCTGGTTTGTGTCTTCAATGTGAATAATTGCACTGGAATTCGAGCAGACCTTCAGATAATATGTGTCCGGCTAATCCGATCATTTCCAGTAGAAATGACGGGTCTAAAACAAACGTGGAGTGCACAGCACATTTGAAGGAGAAGCAGCTCACAGAAATCTCTCTGTTACCATGTTAACCTTGGCTGAAATAATTGTGGGTGTGCATGTGTTCTGACCAGCCATTTTGATCAAACAACTGGAGTACTTTATTGTTTTCTACTGAGGAAAGATGCTATCAAAAAAGGCCAGGATATTCACTGGAATCTGTTGTTGATTGGGAGGATTGCATCTCAAAGGCTGCAAATCAGTCCCTTTGTTTTGTTTTTCAAAGAGACTAAAGGAAGAGGATTAAAGTCATTTCTAGACCCCCGGGCAAAATCTTAAACAAGGTTCACAGAATTAATCAGTGTTTTGCCAAGACAGGGTGGAATTGTTAGAAAAAAAAACCCAGACTATTTTATCGAGAAAAACTGCATTGTTCATTAAATAATGTTTGTTTCTTGCCTTTGTTAAAACCTACTGCCTGAGCTCACCATACAGGGAGGATATAGGCCACGATACGGATCTCAGTTTAATGAACCTGCATTTTAGTTGTGTTTAAGTCAAATTAAATAAGATAATACTAATTAACCTGTCAGTCTTATGAGCAGAATTACAAGTTGAATATATTTCCACTGCTCATGTGAAAAGCTCGAGAATTTGACAGTTTGACAGGGAGGCGCTGACAAAAGTGAGCCACAGCAGTCAAATATCAAAGATATTACACCAAAGAAAGCTGGTAGCCGAAGTCGTCAGCCGCACCGTTGGAAGTCTCTGCCAGCAGATCTGATGCAAGTACAATCAGAACATTTCAACTGGTCAAACTGTCATCCATTTCTCTTTCAAAGTTTCCACAGTTCTATTATCTGCCTGTCAGACCCCTCCTCTGCAGCTAAAGACATTCACTTGTGTTAAATGTGATCATTTGACCACGGGGTCTCGTTCGGGACCGGTTCACGAGATGTGTTGGAAATCAAAAAACTGTTTGTTCCGAACGGCCACACCGCAAGGCGGAGTGAGTAGAAGAGGAGGGAGGTGAGATATCATTTATATTTGGGGGGGGTCACACATTTTCAGACAGTAGAAGTGGAAATCAAAAATTACGTTGCTGATTTGAATCACTTTGTTCAGTTCAGTTCAAAGATCACGGTCGCTTCACCATTCAAATGCACTTCATGTACGTCTGTCAGTAAGTGATACAAGCACTGTGCATAAGGTTAATATCTCAGCAGCCTATTATTTACAGCAGAGTTATCAGATTATGATTGTTTCACAGTCTTTTTAAGGTTTCTAACAAGGAAGTAACGTACTCAGTTACTTACTTACTTACTTAGTCCTTGTTGCGCCTGGTGGCACATAGGGCAAGGACTAAGGATCTACACTCATCTCTGTTGTTTGCTTTCTTCTCATTGCTGTTCCAGCTGTATCCTCTCGTCTTCATTTCTCCTTCGATGGTTCGCCTCCAGGTTGTTTTGGGCCTCCCTCTTTTGCGTTTTCCCTCTGGTGTCCAATGCAATGCCACAACTGCCATCTTTCTGAGGCGGGTATTGTGAAAGCTGGAAAGTTTGCCTATATGTCTCTTTCAGTCATTCTCCAGCACTCAGCACCATATAGAAGTACAGATAGTACACAGCTGTTGTATAACTTTATCTTGGTGTTTCTAGTTATGTGTGTCGATATCCAGATGTTTCCAAGTCTAAGAAATGCTGTCCTTGCTTTTCCTAATCTGGCTATAATGTCTTGGTCAGCTCCGCCATCTGATGTTACCCAGCTTCCGAGGTATGGGAAAGATGACGTACATGTCAGTTGTTGTCCAACATACTCAGTTAGTTTAGAGAATATTATAGATCCAAGACGAAACTGACAGAATGGTGAAACTCAGATTATTGCCATTACAAATCTGTCTGCTACTTCAGCATTTCAGAGCCATGGTCGAGGCCATGGATGCTAACTGGTATAAACTTCAGTGGTGATTCAGTATGGTCAGTTCACTTGAAAATTCGTTTGTACATGTACTGAACATATCTGTTGGACAGAGTCTCCTGGAGGGCATTGATAGTTTTGTACTTGGTTGTTCAAATACAAGTGTAAAGAATTAAAGAGCTGGAGAGAGAGAGAGAGATGAGTTCAAACTGCTGCTTCCTCACCTGCAGGCCAATCACTGCTTGGAGTGGGTGTTAATGTCGGATTGTTGGTTTCGGAAATTGTTGGACACAGCGCCCCTAGTCCAATGCCGGAAAAGTGTGTGTGTATGTATTTGTATGTGTGGGTGTTTCCGAAGCTATTCGACCAACCGACAAGCAGTTTTGATGAAATATACTGGTCCCTTAGGTAAAATCTTTGCAATAGACAACGGGTAATGTCTCAGACAAAAACATACTCGCCTAAATGTGACTTTTTGTTTCACCAACTTCCACAGAAACACTCAGAGATTTGTCATTCACACCCATTAACAGGCACACACACACCATATGTTTAGCTCTCCCCTTTAAATAGACTGCATGTGTAGAATGAGCTGAGGGTGTTTTCTCTCCTCTCGCTGACGTACTGTTGTGACATCTGCAGCTATGGTGTGATCAAACATATGTCGCTGCTACACAAACCTTTGTAATGTGTTGTTTTCCACCCATGGATCGACTACCGGGCTGAATCTATACTGAAGTGGTGGTTTTATTTGCCCTTAATTTCATATCTGTGTTGTTTTGAACTTGCCCATATATTTGAAGTGGTGCTGAATGTTGAAGAATAACAAGATTTTCTTTTTTTTGCATTTGGAGGGAGCCAGCTCTTTCTTTCCAGTCCTTTTGCTTAGCTTCCTATTTGCCGTACAAACTGGACAAGACTGGAAACACCAGCCCCTTCTCATTCCCCTCAAATGTGTCAAATACCAACGCTTTGTCACGGCCTTCTGCATTAGATACCGCTGCTCAAGGCACCCTTTAGCGTCGAGACACACCAAGCTTTCCTTTAACAACAATGTAAACCCATCCGCGTTAATAATAAACTCTCAGGGAAAGTGCGGCAGGAGTCTGGTGAAGTAGCTTTAAGAGACACACCAGGTTGGAGGGGACATGGATGGGTCCAACAAACACAGGGCTTTCATCCAGGAGACCGCTGTTTGTGTCCTGCGCGTCACGTTACAATCAGCTGTTCATTCGTATCCCGTGTTCACAACGTTCAGTGTCATTTCCACTGTACAAACATGGTAGTTTTAAGCCCAAATATGTTGTTTTTTCCTAAACCTTACTATTGTGGCTTTATATCCTGAAACTAAGCACATTGTTTTTGTTAACCAAAAAGTGACGCCGAGGGCTCGTTAAGCACGTGTTTACTGCGACCGAGAAGAGTGACGCAAAGAGGTCTGACATAGCGTCACTATATGAGGAGTTAGGATGACAAGGTGTTGGAAACACTTCGCCTGGTTCTGTCCAGAGGTGACAAAATCTGACTATACCAGCACCTTAAAAGTCACTAATAACATGTCATATTTGTTCAATCCGTACAAAAAAACAATGTGTAAAAATGACAATTTGCCATTTTGTAGGGGCATTTTTTCGACATATTAAACATAAAAACTTATAATGTGTTAATCTGTGACAACCATGCTAGCTGTTTCCCCCTGTTTCCAGTCTTTATGCTAAGCTAAGCTAACCGTCTTCTGGCTCCAGCTTCATATTTGACAGACATCTAACTCTTGGTAAGAAAGCAAGTAAGCATCCAAAAATCAATTTTCATTTGTAGTTATAACTATTTGCATTTTGTTATTGCTTATCTTTGCTCTTTTGTTTTATTCTATTATATGCACAAATAAAGAACTAAAGACTATTGTTGCCAACGTACACATAGCAGGGCCTACTACTGTAATGGTTTGCGTGTGAATGATTAAAACCAGGTAGGGAGAGCATGGATCATGGATCACATGGATACGTCATAGTGTCCCAGTGTTTCACCTGGAAAGCTGTTTCGAATCACGGAAAGCTAATTGATTAATTAATTGATGTTTAATCAAAAGACACTGTCAGCCCAAACACAGATATCTAGTGTTATAAAGTTTCCCTCACATGCTTCAATGACAACACAAAAAAGGAAAAAAAAATCCCAATAAATCTGTTCAGTAATGATATCAGACACTTTCATATGTGATCCTCAATCTGATGTCTGATTTGTGACAATGGGACCTCAGGCTGAACCGTCATATCATAATTCATGCTTCCACAGCAGTTATTCCTCTCTGACATCCTCAAATTCGGCATGATTCTCTCTTCTCTGTGAATCCATCCATGTAACGGCCCTCCACCACTCCAGTCTCACATCCAAGTGTCCAGCTGCACAGGAGTGACCAGCTCTTCTCCACATGATTAATATCTTGGCTCTTTTTCTTTATTGTGTTTTTGCAAATTTGCAGCCTGCATCCGCTGCATATTTACAGACAAATTACTCCACAGTGGCATCAGTCAAAGCCGTCTCGATGCGTATTCTCTTTTTTGCCGAGAGTTAGATGAGAAGATTGATATCAACTTACAAAATGCTAACACTTATTTTTTTTCCAGCAACACTCTGCTCTACATTCACATTAACCAGCCCTGTCTCCTAAAAGTTACGCTGCCATGTAACGAAATTGTGTTACATTTTGAGAGAAATGTATTTTGTCGTGGATTATGTTTGTTTTTGAGATATCACAAATACATTTGTAATGATGTCTGCGTAGAGAGGAGGTCAGGGTGGATTGTTGGGTCAAACAAACAGACTTTTACCCAGGAGACAGGTGTCTGTGTCGGGTTTGAGGTTGCGTTTTTGTTGTTTTGTTTCAGTTCACAGTGTTAACCACGTAAATATTAGGGCTGTCAAACGATTAAAATATTTAATTACGATTAATTGCATGATTGTCCATAGTTAATCCCAATTAATCACAAATTAATCACATTTTTTATCTGTTAAATGTACCTTAAAGGGAGATTTGTCAAGTATTTAATACTCTTATTAACATGGGAGTGGGCAAATATGCTGCTTTATACAAATGTATGTATATATTTATTATTGGAAATCAATTAACACAAAACAATGACAGATATTGTCCAGAAACCCTCACAGGTACTGCATTTAGCATAAAAATATGCTCAAATCATAACAAACTGCAGCCCAACAGGCAACAACAGCTGTCAGTGTGTCAGTGTGGTGACTTGACTATGACTTGCCCCAAACTGCATGTGATTGTCATAAAGTGGGCATGTCTGTAAAGGGGAGACTTGTGGCTACCCATAGAACCCATTTTCACTCACATATCTCATATCATATCATATATATGTAGCACACCATTATTTAACCTCCTTCGTGACAAGCCAGTAAGATATGGTTGGTACCAACGGACTCCTTAGGTTTTTCTAGTATCATATGATACCATTATTTTCACTCTAAAAAACTGATCCCGCTGCAACCAAAAACTTCAAATTGCGTTAATGCGTTAAAGAAATTAGAGGCGTTAAAACAAATTTGTGTTAACGTGTTATTATCGCATTAACTTTAACAGCCCTAGTAAATACGTTTCCCTCTAAACAAAATTGAGAATGCAGTTTAGTTGTATTAGAATGTGATTTTGTAGGAAACAGGGTTGCATTAATACAAGTAAAGAAAAGGTTTATCCCAGTTGCACAGCAGTTCGTGAAATAGTCACGACATTTAATACATTGATTCGTGTGCATAGACATGAATTCCCCTTTTTTTTTTCGTGATGGTTAGCATGAAATCAATTTGTATGTAATCCACGTAATTGTGAACCGGGAAGTATAAAGAGTGGTGACCGGTGTTTGTGTCCCATGTGAAACCAGAACTCAACATTGATTTATTTGTCACATACCTGCCGTACTTAAGTTACGGCACTTCCGGAGTTATTTGAAGCCAAACCACAATCTTTTCCTAAACCTAACCAAGTAGTTTTATTTTGAAAAGACTGGAGCGGAAATTGACACATGCATCAGGTGTTGCTGGACATTGGTAGGAAAACGCACAGAAAATACATCATTGAAAGTCGTGCTGAGCATCGCGAAGAAAAAGGGAAATTTGTGTCTCTGTACACGAATCGAATACATTACATTTCATGACTATTTCATGAACTGCCGTGAGACTGTGTTGAAAGGTTGCAGTTTATTTGTTCAGTACAGCCATAGTCTGCCCCTGCTGGACCCAGTCACAGCTCAGAAGCAGGTATTTTCTGAGGCACTGCTACTGCACATATATCTTCTCAGCTTGTCTCTCATTCTGTTACCTGTTGCCCCTACAGTCTCCAACACCAACACCTCCAGATTCTGTTGCCAGAACGGACAAATAAAAACAAAGCATGATTCACTGTGGCAGTTTGGCAACGCTGAATAGGAACAGGAGTCTGGAGGGTGGGCTGGGACAAACAGCATTTAAATTTTACAGACTGTACTGTAACACACCGACTGTATCGACACAGAGTCAGCTTCCAGAGGATAATAAATACACACTCCCTGCAGGAATTTCTATAGAATCAAATTGCTTGTTCAATAACATCCTGGAGGAGCGCTTTCACAATTTACTGTTGTGTATTGACTGAACAAACTGATCCAACCTAATCCAATAGATGTTATTTAAAGAACACCCTCGGAACCTTTTGTCATTTTGTAACAGAGACATGACTAAATGCACATACATCCCTATCATGAAAAATGCTTAAGCATAAATTATATCAGTGCAGTGGTATATTACATTCACACCACTGCATCAATATCAATTTGGATTAACTCGATTTTTGCAGACTGCCACTGGCGACGACTATGAGCATAAAGTAAATCTGCATCCTTATTCATGATCGTCATCTTGATTAATGACATGCTACACATTCAATTCTTAGTAATTTAAGGTTGCTGGTGATTATCCCCGAACATCATTTTACACACGCTGCAGAAAGAGTAAATTAATCAATAAGGAAATAAATCTTAAATTAACAGAATCCTATTAACAAGATTCTGTTAATTTACAATTAAGCGAATCCCATTATCAATTCCCCCCATTCACTCTGCTCTGTGTCCAGGGCGGAAAACGATTTCACCTCTTTGATGGCAAGCCCTTACACTCAGTGTTATTGCACTCAGGAGGACTTGCACAGCACGGGGAAAAAAACTATATAGTGCAGCCATTAATTTGCCATCTCCAGAAAAGGGCATCAGTGATCTGTGAAATCACTTTGTTCGTTTGAGATGGTTGCACTTTCTGTTCATTTACGTCTGATAATGACTTAGATTATGTGAATCTCCCCGTCTGCCTGTCTCTTTTTTGGCATCTGCAGTATGTCAGACTGGAACCTTCCCATGCCCTCGCTGTCTGTCTAATTCTACTCCGGACACAAAAGGCTTAAACAGCCTCAGCTTTAAAGTAATCAAAAGAACACATTGGAGAATGGGAGCTGAGACACTCCCTCTGTTGAATGAGCCCCAGTTTTGTTTGCTGTGATCCATGAAATAATCTGTCAATGGGAGAGGAAACGTGAAGCACTCCCATCGATTGTATTTTTTATTGTCAGTGTTCAGTTCTGCTCATGTGGTTTTATTGCACCATGGGAAGTCTCTGGCGCTGCTCTGCCATCCGTTGTTTCTCAACTTCTGCTCTGATGTGTGGGAAGCTGTAGATTCCTGTACAGTAACTACTCTCTTACTGCAGGATTCACAGTCGCGACCTTTTTGGCAAAATCAGCAGATGCTACCTGGGCTTGAAATTATAATTAGTGAAATGTAATTGCACTTTTACACCATCAAACCCACTAATGCTCATAAATGGCGGCGATATACTGCATGAAACCACCGGAGATGTAATGCTAGTTTAATCAGAATGCTTGTTAACAAACTGCTCACCATGCCTTTGTGTTTTGACCCACGGCTTTCCTCAGGCCTCACCTCAAAGTGCAAAACTGCACTGCAAGAGGTAGTAGAACTATGTGGTTTCCCCGTAGCTCTACTGAGTGTTTCAGCATATTTTAGCTTTTTGTTTTGGTTTTATAGCCGACAACTTTACTAATTTGATTCAGTCTCACAGCTCTCATCAACCACAGCAACAGCAGGCAGATGTTTACAGCAAAGCAGTGTTGCCAGGTCTGCAGTTTTCCCGTGGAATTGGGCAACTTTTGAAATGTTGAATTTTTTGTCCACTGTTTGGGTAGACCTATTTTGCATGCAAATTACCTGAATAATATCCATAAATAATACTATAAGTACAAATCTGCTTTTTGCCTAATCCTAATCCTTACCCTAACCATAACCTAACCACCCTAACATTAAACCAAATCTTCAAAATCGTAATGATTTGATAATATAGGGACGAGCATTTTGTCCCCAAAAGCAAGGCGAGTCCCCACACTGTGATTGTGCAAACAGATTCATGTCCCCACAAGATGAGTAACACACACACACACACACACATGTGCCTAATACTCTCCGCCTACTGGCGCCCTGTAAGTGGGAAAAATATGGGAATAAATACACAAAAGAATAGGAGAGTGACTACAATAAATGCATATGAAGTAAAAACAGAAGAGAGGAAAAGGAAGAGAACGTGAAAAGACAACAGAGTAGTTTGTGGGTCTGTGAAATTGGTCTACACGTTCACAGAGCTATATTTTATTTATGATAATGCTGTATCTAATTACACAATCCCATTTTAGGACCTAGGTGAAAGAACTGTTAAGGGAAAACATTTAATGTGGGCACACTAAACATTTATGCTGTTACTTTATAGATATTGCAATACATTAGGCAATGATAGCAATGCTGTTGGACTTTAAAAGCGGTGTATATGGTTTGGCAGGGTGCATTTTGAGTTCTGGTATTTGGGCTGGTTTTTGGACTGGTGTTATTGGCTGTTGGGCTGGTTTTGATTGACCATTGGGCTGGTTTTGTCACAGGCCTGGCAACTCTTCCCCAAAGAGCTAAATATTTCCCTCGGGTCGGATATCTAAACAGAGCTCAAAGTAAAGTGAATATTGGACCAGCATCAGCTTGTTCTGCTGCCCCGAATAGACCTGCTTTTGTCTTTTTTAGGTGGGACAGGGGGTCTTTAGGGTAAGATATCAGGTCAGCAGTATATGACACATAGAAGTGGTGTACATCATCTGAAAGCTGGGAACCTGAAGATTTATTTGATGTCTCAAATTGTTGCAGCAATTTTTGGGTTGATACCATTTGTTATACAGATTTGGTGCTACATTTAACCATTTTATACCACTCAAGAATTTATAAAAATGATCAATAAACCCTCCAAAATACCACATTAAGACTCCAAGACATTGAGGAAAACCATAGAAAAAAGCCATGCTGTGATTTGGAGATTTCTGCAAGAATTGCATTTTTCAGTGATTGGATGGCGAGCACTTCTGAAAACTGCTCAGAAACCCTCTTATTGTCAGTCTACCTAGGAAAGCCATCCATCCTCTGAATGCTCTAGGTCTCTAGTTTGTGGCTGTAAAGTGTCATGAGGCTGTGATTATCCTAGAGGTCATTACTGTGAGGTCAAGTTTTTTTAAAAAAAAGGTCTACCTATATGAAATGGCTACTATGGGGATTAACATCATGCAAGAATACCATTGGGCTCATTGGATCATGAGTCTCAGCTTCACAGTGATACCCAATTAATGTAATTCCAAGACAGTTTAGGGACCCCAGTATGCAGAAATATTCGAACACACCATTTTTAGAATAGGTGAAAATAACACATTCATACTACATGCGAACAACTGCATGGTTTTTGCCCAAAACTGCATGTGATTATCATAAAGTGGGCATGTCTGTAAAGGGGAAACTCGTTGGTACCCATAGAACCCAATTTAATTTTTATATCTTGAGGTCAGAAGTCAAGGGAACCCTTTGAAAATGTCCATGCTAGTTTTTCTTTGCCAAAATTTAGCCTTTCTTTGGAGCGCTATTTAACCTCCTTCCCGACATGGTTACCAATGGATTCCTTAGGTTTTCTAGTATATATGATATACAGTATGTAACTTCACCCTAGCTCTAACTTGCTACAGCCTCTGAAAGATAGTAAAGTCTGTTGGGGTTTGTCAATAAAAGGCATTTCACATGAAATTGTGACCGTCTGAACTATGTTTTCTAATGTGGCAGCTTTTAGTGAAGGCAATCGTAACCCCTCAGGATTCCTTGGAGGACATTTACAGTGAGAGCAAAATCCCACTAGATAATGTCGACTTTTAATTAAGTGAAAGATTTGTACTTCCTCCATCAGTGCTACAGCTTTAATGTCACCAGTAGTTCCACTTCACTGCAAAATTGAGGCAAACACTTTTCATCTCATTTTGGGCTAATTCAAAAGAAATAAAAATCATTTAATTCTGTTGATTCCAAACATCAGTGAGCTCCCGAGGGATAGAAAACAGCTAAGCCATAAATAGCCAGAAAGCTTCTTCCAAACACTGTTAAGACTTTTTTTCAGCATTATATTCCACTTTGAAATCATATTTTTACTTTCAAGGCACACATGTAATTTAATAGGAGTGTTGCTTGCTTTCATGTTGAAACTGCAGCACAAAAGGTCACACCTGTTGCTCTGTGGTTTTCCATCCTGCTCCCTCGGAATACCACTTAGGTAGATCTTTGCCTCTCCTCCCTCACCACTTCCTCACCAAGAAATATGATGAGAGAGGGATGAAAAGGAGGAGGGGAGAGGAGGAGGCGAGGGAAAATGGAGGCCATTTGGGACAGTTGATTTGCTACTCCATCATCAAGAATGGACGTGTGCTGTTGATGAAGTCGCCCTATACCATAACCAGAACCAATGTCGTATTCATATTCCACTTTGACAGCCATCGGCAGAATGGCAAGGCCTGATAATTAACACAAGCTATTCAGCAGCTTTATTCAGACACTTGCATGCATTTGTCTTTTTCCTCAACCTTCATCTGCGAATATCATTTTTAATAGAAATACAGATCATTTAAATTGTGGAAAATGTAATTCATCTGAAGCATTTAGTACATCTAAATCTTAATGTATCTTAATTTAATGTTAAATCAATTCATTTTAAATCATCTTAGTTCAACTTCATCTTAATCGTGACTAATCTAAAGTACTCTTCATCGTAACATAACCTTGATTGAAACTTAATTTAACTAATCGTCACCTTTAGGCTCTTATGTGGGATTTTGTAATGATAAGACTTGCTTTGATATTAAAAATGCAGTATGAAAGGTCAAAGTCATAACTGCAGCACATTGTTTTTCCATCCACTTCTAATCTTAATTTAACTTTAACTAGAATTAGAATTATCTGTATTGTTATTATTGTCATTATACTCAGGTACAATGACATTTTGCAAAAGGCTTCTCTCGTTGTAGTTAAAATAACATAAATAAATAAAAGTAGTAGCAGTAATAAAATAAAAAGGCACTAATTGAATTAGATTCTAAAACCTTGCTGTACTCAAAAAATAAACTCAGGCATATGTTTGATTAACAAACTAGAAATATGTTGGCATTAAGTAAATTAAATAACCATGATTATGTCCATTAAATGATTCATTCTTGTTTATTGTACATGCTTCTAAGGAAATTCAGATGAATTAAATTAATTTATTTTTTTTTTATTTAAAACCATATTAGTTCATTCAACAAGATTGATATTAGTATAATAGAAAAACCTATATCAGTTCATTCAACAAAGGACAAATAATTGAATGTACATGTTAACATTACTATACACACACAAATCTATGTGGTGTTCAAAAAACACAATCAAGAGACTGATTGTACTTGATGGTTTGAATTAAATAAAGGTGGCAAGACTAAATTACTTTCATACAATTCATTATTTTTTGAGTGAATATTGAAGAACACCTTTCCATTAGGCTACCTGCATCAGGACAGACCTTAGTGCTATTCATGCAGAGTTTGTGCTTGCCTAACGCCTGTAGGCTTTATTTTTATTGAATGCCCTTCATATACATTTCCTTATTGAAGAATAGACATTTTTTTCATTATTATAAAAGAGTAATTTTTTCATTGTGGAGGCACTAATTTACTCCAAGTAAATATTACTGTCTGAATCCGAGCCTTTCGTAAATGTTATCTCTGATCAGGGTTATTGTATACGGAGCTCGGGAGTGGCCATAGAGTTTAGTGTTCCCTCAATTTCCTTAAATCGTTCCCACATTTCTGATTAATTCTGGGGGGGCATGTGAAAGGGCACCATGAGACAGTTACGTGAAAAGAAAACAATCAGTTTATTTTAAATCAGGAAAAAAAATAACTGTCAAAAACTGAGCAAACGAAAGGTTGGAGATCCCGGTTAAATGAACAAAAGAAGGGGAAGTTGCCGGGCCAGCCACGCAGTGGGCTGTCGCACCCAGCTCATCCCTCTAAACTCAAAAAGTAGCTAACTTAACCCTCCTGTTACCTTCAAATTTACTAACATCTTTTATCCTTGGGGTCAATTTGACCCCAGCAATTTAAACCTCCAGAAAATTATTATAATTAAAATTGTTACCCAAGTTTATGTGTCAGGTACTTTATGTTTGTTTGTTGACTACCTAAATAGCCCTTTAAATAAAATCAATATCTTCACGGGAACCATATTTTGCCGCCCCCAAAGCGTGGGAAAATATCAAAGTTCTCGCGAGAATGCTGTTTCCCCTCCCCCACGTCGTGTGAACTATCAGTGGTTCTCGCACTACTACAGTTCTGGTTATGTTAGGTTAGGGCCCTAAAGCTTTTTGAAGATTAAACAGTTGCATGTTATAGTGACCTCAACATCATCCAAAACAAATGTTTGTAAAATGTTGATATTTCTTATATGTTTTATACAGCTAAAACAGCCTGGGGTCAAATTGACCCCAAAGAACACCGATGCGTACAGCATGCGTACAGGACATTGAAAACATGTCATCATTTTAATGTTATGTTTACCCAGTTGTCCCCATTAAATTAGGAGAAGTCAGTTATTTATTTAGAGACGTTAAACATTGAATGGGGTCAAATTGACCCCAAAGATAATAGGAGGGTTAAACCAAAAGCATGAAAAACTTAACTACCAGGGATCTCCAGCCTGAAAACAAAGTAACGAACTAAAAGCTTGGAAGAAAAGAAATCTAAGATAAAAAAAAAAAAATGGACAACGGAAACGAGAGTCTACCGAGCGGTGCTTCTGGCTGGCAGGGCTGCATGCCAGTGACTGTACGCATTGCACACTGTTCCTCTCTTAATCACCGTTTCTGGTGCACTCCTCCTGAAAAACCAAAAAAAAAGAAGGGGATGGGAAAAAAGGGGAACAACAAAAACACCGCCCACAACAGTGTAGGCTTGCGGCACATTCAGGCCCACATGTAACATCGTCATATGTGACAGACATTCAAAGCGTTATCCGAAAACTTCAATAGAAGCTTCAAATGTAAACAACAAAAAAAAGACATTTGGTAGCATACAGCCATATAATACAAGGCAGTTTGTTTCTTTTTTGGAGTGATGATAAGGGGAGCGGCTTTGAGCTGAACAGCGTTGAACACGTCTGCAAGCGAACCAGTGAGACACGCCCACAGCTTCCATTCACATGACGGGTATCAAATGACGTACTCTAGTGGTATCAGTATCACTTTAATGGTCCAGGTGTTGGTACTGGTATCATCCTTTTTTAAACGATACCCAGCCCCAACTAGTAGTTTCTAATACAACGCAGGTGTTCAAAAATACAGTGCAGCGTGAGTGGCTGTCAAACATTGCAAAGGGCACACCCATTGATAAGGCTCTAAAAGTGTGCATCACTCAGATAGCAAATGTGGTGGAGAAAACAAATAACCTGCGCTGAGGTGGAGACTCAGGAGAGGGAAACTGTTGTGCACATTTTTATTTTTATGGACAGCGACGCAAGTGATGAGAATGAATTTATGGGGTTTTGTGAAATTGTGTTAAAGGTAAACAACTGTGTGAAGGATATTTGTAAAACGCTGATGACACAGTGTTTATTATATGGGCAGAGAGTGTAGCAGCTCATTCTTTTGGTACTTGCTGTCATTTCTATTCATTTGTTTTTGCTGAATGTCACAGTTCCCCTGAGTTGATTGGAGGTGATTCAGATCAGCTGTTGTGCAGGGTGTGTGTGTGGGGGGACTGACTCTTAATTAACAACGGAGAGCAGTTTGGTGCATTTTTCCTCTTGGCCAATCAGGATGTGACGACGCACTTTCTTTAGGGCTTAAGAGAGGTGAGGAACTGCACACCAAGGCCATTCTGATCTGTCCTCCATTTAGTGCAGACCTCATTTCAGCAGATATTGTCTGCCAGAAACTTTTGAGGCTGTATTAACTTTTCTGATTGAGGGTGATTTGGGTGATTCTGAAACTTAGCTGGAGTGACTATTAAAGAACACCTTTCCACTAGATTACCTGCATCAAGGCAGACCTTAGTGCTATTTTACGAGAGTTTGTGCTTGCCAAACAATAATGCCCGCAGGCTTTATTTTGTTAATTGGTTTATTTTCATTGAAACACCCTTTTTTTATATACACATCCTTATTATGGAAGAGGCATTTTTTTTTCATTGGGAAGGCACTTGTGAGATTTGTTTCACCAAAAGAATATTCCTGTATTATGTGATTGGGAACAGGTTCTGAGGCTTCTTCTTGGGGAGTCAGTACTGCCATGATGTCATGAACTAACAAACTCTGATGTGTGCAAATTCTGCAGCTGAAAACCTAGTAGGTGCTTTCAGGTCTTTCATTTCTTTATTTTTGCAAACACAGTACTGAAATGGGGCTGCATGGTGGTGCAGTGGTAAGCACCGGCTTGGGGCTCTTCTGTGTGGAATTTGCATGTTCTCCCTGTGTTAGCATGGGTTTTCTCCGGGTACTCCGGTTTCCTCCCACAGTCCAAAGAAATGCAGGATAGGTTGATTGTTGACTCTTTGTCTCTGCTCGTAGGTGTGAATGGTTGTCTGTCTCTGTGTCAGCCCTGCGATGGACTGGCTGTCCAGGGTGTACCCCGCCTTCGCCCAATGTCGGATAAGGATAAGCGGTTGCAGATGGATGGAGTACTGAAAATGCAAACAAATCAAACCCAAACAACAATATTAAACAAGAATTTTGTGAAATTTGGTTGTCTCTTGCAATAATACCACATGCAGTAACTCTGATAAACAACCTGTATATATGGTATGCTTTGAGAACTGGTGTTTTTCTGTGTGTGAATCAGAAGAAACACATCAAAATGTAAACTTGGCTAAAATCTGCAGCTCACAATAAAAGAATTCTCCCTTTTTTTTCCAATGTACTGTTGTTGGCTGAAGCTGAAAGAAACCCAATTAGCCCGAGTTAGAGACAGAGCAGCACTTCCAGCAGTACCCTTCTACAACACTCAGGAGATCACTCTCTACTATTAAAGTGAATACACTCAGATGCACCACACTTTTCTAATTGAAACCTTTGGGACTGACTTTTGAGCTTCAGAAAAAAGCGTATAAATGTTAGGGAGGAGACAAAGAGCTCAAAGGATCAGGGCCCTCCGTGGTGAAAAACAATACATACCAGGGGGAAAAAATGTGTCAGACACCTCTTCCACAACACTGACTAACAAATGAGTTTCCACAGCCGGTGATTGAGACTCATTAAGTAAATATTTCCATCCAAAATATTTACTTCAGTCTCAAATATAACTCACACCTTGGTTGCAATTCTCGGATGACTCAATTTAGTCACTTCAGACTAATCTCCACATCACTTATGCTGTCCACACACACACACACACACACATCTTCTTGCACACACAGCATCGAGGGATAAAGCAAAAGAACATTTGTCAAATTAAGTGAAACCTGTGCTATTGATTTCTTCTAACCAAGGTAAATGAGAGAGAATTAATTAAAGAGGATTAATGGATAGATGAGAACTAGGCAGAAACATTTCCTAGGGAGCTATTAATGACCCACAGGGCAGATGAGAGCCCCTGCTCATTTTGTCACCCCAGCATGACAGTCGGCAAACAGTCTCCAGCTCTGAGGCGACTAACTATAACTCCGTGTTGGTCCTCAACAGTAGTTGGAAATAATTAGCACAATGTTCACAAAAAATCCAGAGCAGCTTCTCAAGTCAATTGTAAATGTGGGACAGATCATTTTCACCTTGCAGAGAGACCAGACGAAGCACCCCCATCATTTCCTTAAACGGGCTCTATGTAAGAATCAGAAATGGCTTGTTAACAATGACGCCTGTGGCCGTCAAGTCAGCGTCCTGTTGCTTGCGCTTGCAGTACGTAGAGGCAAGCGAGCATCGGTCAAAACTGTGAGACAACACACACTGACCATGATTGACTATAACGCCACAATATCACCGTATATTTCACATGCTTTGCAGTATGTTAGATTGGGGTCCGTTTTGATACCCAAAACCAAATGAAGGTCCCTCCATGAATCGAAGGCCCAGCTGATGTTGATCCTAGTTTCCCCCAGACGTCGGTCACATTCATTTTTTTTTTTTTTTTTTTTTTTTTTTTACAAGACGGGCTTTACTAGATACAACTTTCATTTTTTTTTTTTTGTATTTTTCATTTTTTCATTTCCCACTGTTAGCCCTGTAGCGGAGCTCAAAATAAAGGCACCAGCGAGCGAGCATGACGTCACGTTTTACCAGAAAAAACATCCCTCATTCTTCACATTAACAGCAGTCTACAGGCTGATAGAGGAAACCCAGAAAGTTGTGGAAGGTCTCATTTTTTTAGGTTATAACCTGTTCACACATTGGCAATAATGAATGTGCAAAAACTTACATACAGTCCCTTTTTTAAGTAAAAGTACCAATAGAACAATGTAAAAATACTCAATTGGTAAGTGAAGTATTAACAAAAGTAGAAATATTCACCATTCTTTAGAAAAAAATTGGTCCCTATGAGTAATACTGTATAATATTACTGCATAAATCACAAGAAGTATAAATCATCATTAAATTATCACTGCGTATAACAATTTACTGTTAAATGCAGTCCGAATCTCATGTGAATCAAACCGTTCTGTACATGTGTGTTGAATTAATTTAGATTCAGTGATCTCTGAGCTTAGCGGAGAACAGTTTAATGAGAAGATAGAAAGCTGTTGGACATACGGATGGAAAACGGTAATTATTTTATACAATGTGGCAAAGCATACAGTGTTAATAGCCTTTAACCTCAGCTCTGTATTTTCACATTTCCATCTTCCAAAGACAGATGCTTACTAGCCTTCTGACTGTAGGATTAATTTCAATAAAACACATAACACCCTTCAACCAAGGTAAAAGAGAAACCCACAGACTGTGTTGAATAAAAAGTGCAGTTTGAGTCCTGCGTCTATTTTCATTAAACTTTCAAACTATCAAATAACAATTCAAACTTCTAAATGGAGGAGCCTGCTGGAGTGTTGAAGTCCAAAAACCTTGTTAGTCCTCTCAAATCCCAGTCAAATATCCTACCAGATTTCCTCCACAATACAAGAGCCTTTGATTGGCCTTTGTTAGCGTTGGCATCCAGCACACAGATCAATGTTTATTGTAGCAGCAGCTTTAAAGCAGAGTGTGCCATGTCCAAACAAGCACAAGAGGAAAAATCCCAGGATCACTTAATAAAGCTGTCAAACTTCAGATTTGTTACAGCTACGCTTTGAAAGCTCGAGCTCACTTACTTTGAAAAGTTGTGACTCTCAAAAAAGTGACTCCGTCTCTCCCTGCGACTGAAAGTTGACCAGTCAACAAAAAAATGTGTGATAATAGCTTCAAAATCTGGATGCATATTTGCATACATTACCATGTGTAAAGTAAAACTCCCAGCTGTCTGAAAAGTTGTATATTTTGTGTACCCTAGTTTATACATACAGTCTGACTCTGTGGCAAGCTTTGTTGTAAATCATTTCCCAGCATATGAGAAGGGGAAAAAAGAGGTGAAAAAAAATCAATGGAGTCTTCAGCAAATTGAGTTTGCTGTCCAGAGTTAAACATCGTCAAGCTCAAGATCCATTGCTTCAGCAGAACTAGATCAAGTTGTCAACTGTTGTTCTCAAAGCAGCAGATGAGAAGACCCTGAGGTTTGGGCCAAAGTCAATTCGACACACCAGGAATAAAAACAGACTTTTGATACAAGTGGCCTATTACAGTGTCAGACTGGCTACAATTGTTTTAGTATCACCATGCTAAATATTTAAAGCAATACGTTTTACATTTTGGGAAATATTCTTATTCACGTTCTTACTGAGAGATGAGAAAAGATTTTGTTACTGCCAGGCTAGTTGTTTCCAGTCTTTATGCTAAGTGAAGCCAACCAGATTAGGGTGACCATATTTTCAAGCCCCTCAAACCGGAACCCTTAAATGTACCGCACGTTCATGTATGCGGTTATGCATGCACCGTACTGTTGGCATTGTCATCAGGATGGGAACAGTTATTTCAGCACCATGGACAGCGCCTCGTCCAACAAAAAGATGTTTTGTCACCCTCCACCAAAACATAATTCATTTAAACAGTATAACACTGTAGTAAACAGAAGAATTGCATTAGTGTAATTTAATAACAGTCGGATATACCTTTTTAAAAACTAAACTCAAAGGTATATGTAAGCGTGCGCAGGCTACCGGCTAAATGGCCAACTGTGACACATTCTCTGCCAGCTATTGTATATTGCTATCTGGTCTTGTATGATATGATCTATTATTTCAACATTTCCACCGTGCACAACCGAAAATCTACTCTTGCAGTGTGTGCAGGACACAACGTTTCATTACCGGGTACTTTACGAAGGAAAGAGTTTAAGCCTCCTGGAGATCTTTAGAAAAGACCGACTTTCTCTTCGGCTTGACCGCTAACCATTAGCGTCCTGTTACAAGCATCATAGCAACAGCCTTGACAACGACTCATTGACACACATGTAAACAAATCTGTGTTGAATTCAGGCGCGTGGTGCATTGTTTGTTTTTATATTGGATTAGGTAATAATGAGTGTGACAAAACATGATAAACATCCATGTAAGTGCTGAACACAAATGTAATTCTTTTTTTAATAGTGGTGAAAACCGGGACAATTTGGTAGGCTAGTGATTGTTGAAATTGGACATTTTAGCGTTTTACAGATATTTGCCAGGACACAGGATGATCCTGGACAAGTGGGACGTCTGGTCACCACAAACCAGATTCTGGCTTTTGCTTATTCCTTTAAGACTAGAAGATATTTTTGGTTTCTTTCACAGCATTTTGCGTACAAGTTTGACCTATAAAAACAAGACAAGGTCAATTTTCTGCTGGTAGGTGTTCAATTTCGATTTTCTGAACACTGCAGCTTTTGTCCTTTTTTATTTTTATACTTGTTGTCCCTAACTCAGGTTGAAATTGAAAAGCCTATAATACCTCTCCTTGAACTAGTTTCTAAAATAAATTAAGAAATGAGTATTAGAAAAGTTCCCGGGGAGATGGCGCTGTAATATACTGCACTATCAGTCATTACTGTTTTTCTATTCAGGCTACAGTTCAATCCTTTTTAATATTCCCCTCATTGTCTGAAATCTTGAAGTTATTAGCCCACTGTGGAATAGTTACTGTCAATAGCTCTGTCAAATTTCCCATTGTCAGTGCACACCAAATTACAGTGATAAGGGAAGAAGAACATGGGGGCCTAGGAAGGAGAGGCGAATGTGTGCCACATTTCAGTAGGAATTAAGTGGCCCCGGACAGTGTAGAGATTAACTGTCTTACTTGGCACTCAGGCAGACAGTTCTCGGGTGTTCCTCTGCTTTCAATTTGTCACCCAAAATGCAAGACGCTCCCCTCACGCTTGTTGCATTTCCATAAATTTACACTTCATTTGTGCATGCCGATTTTGACGAAAGTGCTAAGACAGCGGTACTTTAACCGGTCATTATTTATTTGTTCTCATTGGTGTGATTTAAAGGTCGGACCAGAGGGTAATTAGGCTGAGTCAGCTCCCGGTCATGCCAATAGTGAGGAGGCCTATTGATTTACAGTAGATAACCATCTTTAAGAGAGAGAAGTAGAGGCAGCAGATGTCCCCCCTCTCCATGTTCGCCAAGTGGACCATATCTTTACCTGGATGTTTTAGTAATTGGTAAATTCAGCGGCCATTTTCCAGCATATTAAATGTTTGCACAACTCTTATTTAACATCGTGGAACATAATTTCATTATAATCTGTTTGGACAGATGAAGGTATAATATATCATGTCAAGAGTGTCAAAATGAACATTGATTCATTCTCCTAAGCTCCTCTGAAGAGGTTTTTTTTTTTTCCCCGAACACATGTACATCAGTCAAACTTAAGCTTGTTAAATTACATTTCACTGCTACGTGTAATGTACAGTGTATGATCTATTAGATCGTTTTATATGCGGTTCGCCAACACGTTCTCATCCCAACTCGTCACATAATGATACTTCGTCAGACCCCTCTGGTAAACATGTGCTTAATGTTGTGAATTCAACAAAAACACTTGCTTAGGTTTAGGCAACAAAACCAATTAGTTAGGTTTAGGAAAAAACAACAGCGTGGTTGGGCTTAAAATAGTTTTTTACAGTGAAAATGTGGCTGGATGTTGTGAACACAGGACACAAGCAAAACGTAATGCACAGAACATGCACAGCGGTCTCCTGGATGAAAGCCCTGAGTTTGTTGGACCCATACACCTTTACTCCCACCGCTTTCGCTCTTTATAATACGTCACCACAGCACTTTCCCTGTGTGTTTACTGCTGCCGTGCATGGATAGATTTGCATTGTAGTTAATGGAACGCCCAATGCGCTTCATACTGCAGCGAAAGGGTGCCCTGTGTGGCAGTATCAAACGCTGACGGCCATTACAAAGCATTAGTATTTGACGCCCTGGGAACAAGAACGGGCTAGGTTGACTGAACAATCTCAAATTTAAGGTCCATTTAGAGGCTGTTCTGGAAGCTTTCCATCATATCACATGATCTTGAGTTTGCTCAGTTGTCATAGAACCGTAGATGCTCCAGTTTCCATATTTTTCCGGGCACTTTAGGGATTTGCCATCCATGTTGGCTTAAAAGCTGAGTTTCAAAGTATGAAGTGGACTTTGAGATACTATTCTGTCAACTCAAGTGTTTTCAAGGACAAGAATGGACTTAGAAACAACTTTTGAGCCAACGTGAACAACAAAAAATCTAGCCTGATAATCAGACTGGTTGTTTTTTCCCATTGCTTTATAGTACCTCCACATAATTCTACGTCCAAGTTCCACTATTGGCTCTCCACTCTATGAACCCAGCTACAGT
>CAKAOI010027886.1:0-17500 GCA_916701655.1 Sebastiscus albofasciatus
CACACACACACACACACACACACACACACACACACACACACACACACACACACACACACACACACACACGGTGCACGCTGTGGCCACATAATAACGCAGCTGAAAGACACGGGAAATGGACGATTTTATTGAAATATGTGTATGTCTGTCAGCAGGGCTCTGTGTGTGTGTGTGCGTGTGTGTGTGTGTGTGTGTGTGGTGACAGAGGATCTGCTCTCTCTCACTTTCCATCTCTCATGTTCTTTCTTTCCTTCTGGGCAACATTGTTTTGGTGACTTTCTTTCTCTCTTTTTCTCACACACACGCACACGCACACACACACAACACGTAGTATTTTTTTTTTGAAAGAAGCCACAACAGTCATTTTTGACACAGCATATATTCCGTATTAACATACATTCATAGGCAGTATAGTCTTCTTCAGTGTATAAGTCTTTACAGATCTACAGTATGTCTCTATAATGATAGCACGTTATTATAGGAAAGCTTGGCTTTATGGTGGTGGTGGTACAAGACAACAATAGAGTCCTGACAGTGGCATGGGAAACTGTGTGTGTGTGTGTGTGTGAGTGTGTGAGAGAGAGGAACAGGGACAACTGTGGTCAGATGTTGGTCGCTGTGGGGCGAGGGCTCTATGTGCGCTTGGAGAGAAAGTGCTTCAGTCATCATGCATGGTGAACATGCTCGGCAACCCTCTGGCAGACCCCTTTGTGTGTGTTTACATTGTTTGCTGGTGCATGCGGCGCGTTTCTGTGTGTTTACTCGTGTTTGCATTAAGCCGACGAGCAGAATGGCGACGTGCAGGAGGAGGCAACATCAATCCAAATGAGAATAAAAAATCTGATGTTCTGAAATGATCATTTGATGATGATATAAAGCTGGGGACACACCAAGCCGACATCAAAGAAGTAGTGGCGACGAAGGCCGCCCGTTGCGTCGCCTCAAGTCGCCTTTGTTTAGACCGACAAGTTGCACTCGAACACACCGCAGAGACTACAGCCGACGGCCAGTTAGCACGTACGTTCTGCGCCTACGTGAGAGGAAATAACTCTCCACACCAGCAGGCGGCGGTAGTCTGTATTCGTCATTCAAAAAGGGAAACCAGAAGACCGAGGACGGCGGATAAACAAGCCGTTGTTGTGATACGTACATGAAACAAAGCGGCTGTTGCAGTCGTCAACCTCTTGATTTGTCTAAAGCTGGGCATACACTGTCCGATTTTAGAGATGTTGTTGAGTAATTCCTACTCCTGCTGGACGAGTAGATCGTTTGCGATGTAAAGCCAAAGCTCACGATTTATGTGCTCACACTGTACGGTCCGTTCGTCAGCCCCGACTTGAGTGTTCACACTGTACGTGTAAAATAAAAAATACACGTCGGCTCCTGTGGGCCGTTCTGGCTGTTGACAGTTGTCAATAAAGATTTGTTTGAAAGTTCCAAGGCAGGTAAAGTGTGTTTGCTAGCAGAGGTCTTTAGGTCACAATGCTAACAAGACAGAAACGTGCTGCCTTCATCATCTGTGACATCCTGTCTGCTGAAACGTCTAAAAAAAGAAGAGGCGCTGGCGTATATAGACTCACAGGTGGCGAGGAAGACGTGGACAGTATGGCTTGTCCATTTTGCAGAGATAATTGGAGATAAGATAGCTATGTTTTCTTATTTATCTATTGTAGTCTACATTGTTATCTTGATAGCTATGCTCTGATTACTGTAAAAAGAGAAGAAAAAAGGCGCTGTCGTTGGGGAATCGGCTCGTGGCTCTGAGAGCCTGCGGCGAAGCTGAAATTTGGTGCGACTCTAAAAAAGAGTTGTGCGGCTAAAAGTTCGGGCCAGAAATGGGCTGAAATCGAACAGTGTAAGCCCAGCTTAACCTGGCCTTGGAGTACTGTGTTTATGCAGTTCAGGATGTGTGGTCCCCTGCACGAGATTGGTCCCACCTGTAAAGGCGCCGTCCTTTGAGCTGGAGGTTCCTGATTGGAGCGCCACCCGGCCCGGTCCTCCAACCCCGAGGAGGCAAATACCCCCAGCTGAGGATTCAAATGTTTGGCCGGCCCGACAGTCGCGGCGGCTAGGATTTGATGTGAACAGCTCGCCAAGTATCTCTCGTTATCGTGCTCCTTCTAGGGACTAGATCATGATAATTGCGGTGGTTAACTCTGTGAATTGAGGTACTCGACTAGTAGATTTTTTTGGTTCTAATAAGTTAATTATTGAGGTTTTCTTTCTAGTAAGTTAGACGCGTAGCTTTAAGAGTCCTCTTTTAGTTCTATTTATTTCTTTGATTTTTAACAGCACCCCCTGCAGCCCCTTTTCATTTAGTCTACCTCACCCCCTTTTGTTGTTGACAAAGATCTAACTCCTGGTGAATAAAATAACTTTACTTTACCAAGAAAATCTGGTTTTATGTCGCTTCCCTTTACCCCGGTGAGCTGGGTCATAACAGCGGCATTTGCCGACCTCTCTCACTCAGCACTTAGCTTCACTCCAGATGTTCATGTCGCTGTGAAGATATCCGTGTGTTGGAATGATCAGATGAGATGAAGATGTAAAATGAGAAGAGCCTTCTGTGTGACTTTACTCGTTTGCTTTCTTTCTTCACTTCTCGTGCACTGATTCGCTTTCGCTGAACAGCCAATCAGAGTGATTTATCTCACCGACGAGCTCCACCGGAAAAACCTCCGAAACGGTCAGACTAGAGCCGACGGACGCTCACCGACGGCCCCAAACTGTCCTGTTGGCTTGGTGTGTCAGGACCTCCAGGTTTCTGGTTGCACGTATAGCAGCTGTGGATGAATACAGGTGTCCAATGTTTGCTGGGTATGTGTGTGTGTTTTGTGTTGCCCATCACCTGCCAGTGCTACGGGTCTGCAGAAAAGACAGGAAGCAGTGGCTTTCACCTGTCCGTCATCATCCTCCCTCTGACAGAAAGACAGTGAGTGTGAGTGTGTGTGTGAGTGGAGCAGCATCAGGGCATTGCAGGGGGCAAAATAAATGACTCAACAGCAACTGAACCTCAGCGCAGATCAGCGCAGCCATGTACACTCAGGAAGCAAATCACAGGAAGTCCGTCTGTGACACGCTCCTCCTGTCCGTCCTCTGACAGACTCTCCCTTTTTGACATCCAGCACTCCAAAGTGAGTCCCCGAAGCAGCAGCAGCAGCAGCAGCAAGGACGGAGGGCAAACGACCCTCCTCTTGACCCCACCCCAAAACCCCTTAACCCCACCCATGGGTCCAGTTTGTCCCTTATTATCTCCATTCGTCTGTCCCCTCCTTCTAGGTCCACCCCCTCCCGTCGATCTCCTCAGTCTCAACAAATAAGTTAAACATTACAAAAATAAGAAGCATCAATGACAAAGCAAATATGAGAGTGAGGGAGGGAGACAGAAAGTGAAAGATGCTCTCTACTTGAGAAGAAACAAACTGCCTCTGTAGCTTTGTAGGAAATCCCATGCATAATCTACTGACATCCATTAAGGTGGCATAAAATGAATAGGATGACATTTGACCTCTGAGCCACTCAGTCTGTTTCCGTTGACCAGTAGTAGGAGGGTGGGGTGGTTTCAAGCAGGAGAAGAGGGAGGTTCACAAGTCCTCCTCGCTCCCTCTGGTCTTGGTACTTGAGCAGGAGTGTGGGGCGTTTGTTTTGTTCATCAGCAGTGCCCTCTGTGCCCCGCACTCCCATCACCGGCAAGTGTGCATCTCCACCATTTTGCGGCACTGTTTGCATTTGACGTAACAGCACCAGTGGAACTTGCAGCTGCACCTGTCCACCACCTCCACCTCCTGCGTCTGGAAGCCGCGGCCGCAGCACATCAGCTCGCAGCCGTCGATGGCCTTTGAGGTTCGGTTGCACTGGCGGCCCACCGTGCCCAGCATGCCCGGCGTGCGCGGGTCATAGTCGCAGAAATCCGGACTGGGCTCCAGGTAGACCAGATCTTCGTCCGTGTGAGGTTTGAACTGGGAGTTTCGAGGCACCAGGACTTTGGTGGTGCCCACCTTGCGCTGCTCCACCTCAGTGGCGCCGTCAAACTTCTCCTTGATGACGTTGCCCACTTTGCGGAACGGCGGCATGGCTTTCCAGCAGGTCTTCACCTCGCAGGAGCCGGACACGCCGTGACATTTGCACTCCACACGCATGTGGGACAGGATGGCCTGCAGAGATGACAAAGAACCTTTTAGTTAGCAGAAGAAAAATAATGTGATGATAATGCATGATATCCATAAAGAAGAGCAGCTGCAGCATCCATCTCTCAAATACTGCCTGCTTACAGCAACAACTACTACAACAGTTTCTACTGCTGCTACCAGACCTGTAGACTCGAGACTTGAACTCAAGTCAGGCTTGAGTCACAAAAATGAAGGATTGGGATTTTGACTTGACTGCTGTGACACTTAACACTCTGTATTTTGATTGAAATTTAAACTTGACTTGGACTTGTCTTAAATGATTTGAGACTTGACTTCAACTGGTCTCATATGACTTGAAAACTTGACTTGGACTTGTCTGGAATAAGACTTGACTTGGACTGATATGACTTCGGACTTGACTTCAGCTAATCTCGAATGATTTGAAACTTGATTTGCAATTATCACGAAAGATTTAAGACTGGACCTGGACTTATCTTGGGTGTCTTGAGACGTGACTTGGACTTGTCTCATATAACTTGGGAATTGACTTTCTCTTGTCTTGAAACTTTGCTTGGACGTATCTAGAAAGATTAAGACTTGACCTGGACTTGTGTTGGATGACTTGAGACGTGACTTGGACTTGTCTCAAACAAACACTGCGAGGGAACTACAGAATTAGTTCAGAAAACAAATAGCCACCGTGGCTCTTTGGCTGCTCCGTGCTCTACATAAGGGCTAATTCACATATTTCAGTTCGAGGGCAGCGAGTCACCTTCCTGCCGGCCTCGTTGTTGTGCAGGTTCATGAGAGCCCGGCTGGAGGACTGGCCTTTACTCCTCTCCCTCACATCCACAAAGGACTGGGAAAAGGCCACTCCATATGCAATGTTATCACTGCAGCCCGACCACTGGAACCCTAGAAAACAGATGAAGATGGAGACAGGAAGTGGTTATCTGTGTGGCACTTTAAACATCGCTTAAACACAACACTATTTAGCAGACTCTTTTCATTCATTCTGTATCGATGGTTCACTGTAGTAATGCGGGATATTGATATTGTAAAAGATGTGTCTATAGACCCTCTTGATTTTTAAGTTTTGTGATTCGATATTACGAATTATTGAGATTTTCATTAACTTTTTTTTAACACTAAACCATGGGAAAACGTTGAATCATACACATCTAGGGACTTTTACTTTGGAAAATCTAAATTAATACGGTAAAAATGTTTGATTTTCAGCATGTATGTAGTCAGAGATGTACTGAAGTCAAATATATCAGTCATTGGTAGGAATTATTTATTAATTTTTTTTTACAGCAACCCAAAAATCAAAGAATAAAGACATTTCCGGCAATATCTGGCCATTGTTGGACGAGGGAAGACTGAAGGGACATGGCGGCGATCAACCTTCATTTATTAAGGTATTGTGAGAATTCAGTTTCAGGCAAGGTTGCAAAATAATTATTAGACGTGTGTATAAAACAAAAATACTTCAAGTTGCATTGAAGTCAACTTTTTGTAAAGTACTCGTATATAACCGGTCTGATTTATACACACATGGAGATAAGATGGCCTAATTAATATGCTACCAATAATATCTGTCTGGCCTTTTCATAATAAAACAATTATTTAAAAATGTCACATTATTTTGTCTTTAAATGTCAAGACATTAAAATGTATTGAATCAGTTGGTCCTTCTGTTTCCTTTGCATGTGTGTGTGTGTTTGTGTGTTTGTGTGAAAGGGAAAGAGAGACCTACCCTCTGGACTGACTCCATGTACATTGTGGTCGCAGCCACATTTTTCCAGCTCTCCGCTGCTGCAGGCCCTCGTGACCGCAAACGCCACACTGGCTGCTGAGATGGCATACACAAAGGCTGCCTCACGGGTGCCTAACACACACACACACACATATACAAACACAGACACACACACATACAGTCATATTGTTTCATTATGGAACTGAAAAGAGCTCATTTTAAATGACAAGAAAAACCTTCTACAGATAAATGTGTGTTGAAGTCTGAAGGAGCTTGTTAAGCCAATACAAATGGAAACCAGTAAAAAATGGAATATTCCACATTGAATCAGCGTTGTGATGTCAAATATATTAAGGCTCTGATTCTGTAAACGCATGCAGGTAGGAAAGTTGACTGATAAACTAGTTTTATAAACTAAGATGGTTGCAGGGAGGAACCGCTGCGGTGCATCATCTCACCCTGGGTGACCACTTTGCCGAACACGGGCATGGTCTCCAGAGTGGAGCAGTTCCATCGACGGTTGCGAAACTGAAACTGACACTCGTCTATAGCCAGCTGGGCTCCACGACGCACCGCATCCATCACCTCCACGCTGCGCTTACAGATCTGGACCTGGAGCAGAGACACACAGGAGCTACGTCAGCCACAAACACAACGCACACATACTAACTAAATACTTCTCATTTAAAAGGACCAGTGTGTAACATTTAGGAGGATCTGTTAGCAGAAATGGAATATAATATTCATAACTATATTTTCACTTTGTTAACGCAATAATAAAGCGTTAATGCAAGTTCGTTTTAACGGCATTAATTTTTTCAATGCAGAAATGCAATTTGCAATTTTTAGGTTGTAGCTGGGTCAGTTTTAAAGCTAGAGTGAAGATACTGGTATCATATGAAAGTAGAAAACCTAAAGAATCCATTGGTACCGATCATGTGATGCCTGTCTGGAAGGAGGCTAAATAATTCCTGAAACTTGCGCTAAATTTCGGAGAGGAAAAACTGTCATCTACATAGGGAGCGGGTCTGCCATGTTTCTACAGTAGCCCAGAATGGACAAACCAAACTCTGGCTCTAGAGAGAGACTTTTTACGTTACCTGAAAGTCACTGTGATTCTCCGACATGCTTATGTAAGCCACAGAGTGCAAAACCGTGGTACCGCCAGCCGCCGTCTGACTTCCGTTGCTCCTAAAGTAGTGTTATTATGGTAATGATGGCCTCTGAGCGAGGCGAACGGCGTTACCACGGTTTTGCACTCGGCGGCTCACATTACCGCAGTCTTGGAAAGAGAGGAGTGAGCAGAGGGGTACGCAGTTGGTTGCAATCTGCAACCACACCACTAGATATCACCAAATCCTACACACTGTATCTTAAAGCTACATTTGTCCTGGAGAAAGAAGGTTTACCAGCGTTCATTTAGGTACTGACATGTCATTATTAGGGCTGTCAAAGTTGACGTGATAATAGCGTGTTAGCACAATTTCATTTTAACACCACTAATTTCTTTAAAGCATTAACGTAGCTTGTGATTTTTAGGTTGTAGCAGGCGCTAGAGTGAAGATACTGGCATCACATGAAACTAGAAAACCTAATAAATCCATTGGTACCAACCATGCCATACTAGTTTGTTGTGAAGGAGGTTAAATAACGCTCCAAACTTGTTGGGCTGCAGTTTGCCATGTTATGATTGGAGCATATTGTTTTATGCTAAATGCAGTACCTCTGAGGGCTTCTGGACAATATCTGATTCATTGATTTCTAATAATAAATATATACATACATTTGCATAAAGCAGCATATTTGCCCACTCCCATGTTGATAAAAGGATTAGATTAGTAGTATTTTGCTGCAAAATACGGCATACCAAACGTTGTGATATTCCCCGCTACAAGAAGACGCTGCTCAACACACTTTATAGTAAATGATGTGCATGAAGGTAGAGGTGTGTACCTGTCTCTGGATGAGGCCTCGTAACCTCTCGCACGTCTCCTCATCCCTGATGCTTCCCACTGACGACAGCTTGGCGAGGTATCTGACGGAAAGAAACAACAACAGGACGTCTTTAGTGTGACGTAGGTGGCCTGAAACAACATGGAGGTCACAAAGGAGCATTCAGGAGAAGACGCTGGAAGTACCGAATCATTTGTCTAAAGTTAAAGGTGAGACACAAGCAAGATGGAGGCGACATATTATCTCCACCAAACAGTTGTTGTCACAGATGATGTTCCCCTTTAAACCGCCGGTGACTTGTAATTTGAACGACGCCGTTCGGATGAAGCAGAGCTTGTGTACGGAGGGTCGGTTCCCATGACGTTGTGGGAATGTTTTGGATAAATGTCTGGTTGTGAGGACACTGAGAGGAGGGAAAGTGGCTTATCATACACACCACCTCCAGGCCAGACAGGTCGGGTAGATATACTACACACACACACACACACACACACACACAATCTAGGATGTGTGAGAAAATGGCATCAGTCTGGATGCCCTGACCCTCACACCTCCACCTCACTTCAGCCTCATATCTTCAGGCCCAGCTGCACCTTACAGAAATAGGCTTTCTCATAAGCTGGCAGCGAGTCTCCCACAGAGGGAGCAGCCCTGATTGTGTACCGTCTACACGACTCCGACTCTACTCATTTAAACATGAAGTTGAGTCTACGCATCTTAGCTTGTTCAAACAATGGAAAGCTTTGCAGATGACATGAGATAACGCCTGAAGATGTGCAGTTTCACGTAACGCAGCCACGGAGTTTTTAAATGTTTGTTTGTTCAGACAACGCACAAAAACACAGATCACTTGCGGTACAACCGAAGAAGGAAGGAAAAACATTGACCTGCCGTCCGCGGCACACTCGTTGTTGGAACAGCCCATCTGATCAGGTGTTACACGGTCCCTAAATTGTAAATAGGCTGCCTATACGACAGGTGCAGTGGTAATGACCGTCGTCACCCCCCCACCCCTTCAAGATCCGTCCATCATGTAATGTCAGAGGTCAAGCCGGAAATAATCAAATGAAATCAAGACAGGCAGAGTGGAGGTGAATGAAAATACAAATGAAATAGATAATAAAGGACTGAAAAAGTGAAACAGTGGAGCGGAAAAGAGAAAAAAAAGGTATTAACATCCAAATTATAACAAAATAAAGTGCATTAAATCCAAGCAGCACATCTGGCTACACTGTGGTACATGCTCACCTACATTATAACGCCATAAAACTGGCATCTAGTGCGAAATGTAGCAACACAAAAAGTGATAACCTAACTATTTTACTACTGCAGGCTGCTCCACACACAGCGGACCGAGTTTGAATATCAAAATGGCCCTTAATAAAGGCAAATTCCAACCATATTAACTTTTAGGCTATCATTCTGTACAAGCAGACATGTTTTTCCTTAAGGTCTCTCGAGCTTGTTTTATGAGTCTCGGGTTATGAGTTCCCAAGACCACACATACCTCTGTAAAGCCCTGCTAGCCCGTCTCAATCAAGCTGTGGCACACGTCCAGACTGCAGAGACTTCTGCTGTCAGATTATTGACAAAGCTGTAACACACAACGCAGAGTACCAATGTTGTACACCAGCGGAGGGTTTTTATGACATCTTAATTATTATGTTATGTATAGATCACATATCAGCTCTTTCAAACCCTCCTGAGCTTGGGTGGTAACAGTACAAGTTTAGCATTATGTTTAGTACTATATGGAAGTATAATTAGTATCCTTCCAGAGGTCAAACAGCTCCTCCTCTCCGTTCACCCTCTCATCTCCTCCTCTCAACAGTTCAGATAATCTCTCTCTCTCTCTCTGCGTCTCTTTGATGGCCGTCTTCTTCTCTTCCCCTCCAGACAGTGTCAGTATTTAGCACTCATCGCGGTGATAACCTCGCTCTCTGCCACTCCACCACATCTCAGCCACATCCGCTCACATCCACCCTCAGCGGTGACCTCACTCTCTCATAAGGTTGACTCCGTTTCCTCAGGCCCCCCCCCTCCTTCATCAGAGTGTGTCCGATGTTTTCATTTCATGAACCGCCAACACTTTGTTTAAAGCTGCACTACTCAGTAATTCTACATTAACAATGGTTTAGATGACAATGTGAAAGGGCTCAAAGAACGTATATTACTAAGAAGTGAAAGTCAATTGTTCGTTCCATCGCAACGTCCCAGCAGCAGAGCTACGCCGCCGCCATTTTGGACTGAAAGCGACAACGAGTGGGCGAATATGCTGCTTTATGTAAATGTATGTATATATATATATATTATTAGAAATCAATTACCAACACAAATCAAAGACAGATATTGTCCAGAAACCCTCACAGGTACTGCATTTAGCATAAAACAATATGCTCCAATCATAACATGGCAAACTGCAGCCCAACAGGCAACAACAGCTGTCAGTGTGTCAGTGTGCTGACTGGACTATGACTTGCCCCAAACTGCATGTGATGATCATAAAGTGGGCATGTCTGTAAAGGGGAGACTCGTGGGTACCCAGAGAACCCATTTACATTCACTGATCTGGAGGTCAGAGGTCAAGGGACCCCTTTGGAAATGGTCATGCCAGTTTTTCCTCACCAAAATGTAGAGTAAGTTTGGAGCGTTATTTAGCCTCCTTCACGACAAGCTAGTCTGACCTGGTTGGTACCGATGGATTCATCAGGTTTTATAGTTTCATATGATACCAGGATCTTCACTCTAGCTTTAAGACTGAGTCTGTAAGTTGTTTTAATGTGTTTAAGAAATGAGTGGCGTTAAAACAAATTTGCGTTAACACGTTATTATCGCGTTAACTCTGACAGCCCTAAAAGTTACACACTACTGCTCTAACAAACCTGGAAGGAATAAAACGCTGCGGTCACAGAGGGCTTCAACTGAGTCTTTGAAAGTAATTTCACCACGAAGAACACTGATATGAAAACGTGGAAAGATAACAGCGGTAAGAACACCTGATAATTACATTTTTAAAATATCTGAATTGAGTAAATCTAAACTGTCGGGGGAATCCTAAACCCCGACTGTTTGTCCTCGAGCCCTCTGTGAGGTTATTTATCTTCCCAAATCTACAGGAACCTGCCCCCCCTCCTCTCCTCTCCTCTCCTGGTGTGGATCGAGTCCAACTCAGCTCTGATTTGCTCCATCGCAGTAGCGAGGGGTTTCATCAAAGCCATGTGCGCCGTTTGATCCCTCTTTGTTGTTTAGCGTAGCCTTGGGCAGGGCGCTACGTTTGGGTCAAGACATCCAGCTGGGAGACCATCAGGCGGCGATAAAAACAACCCCGCGACGACAACAGAACCCCCGCCACACTCGACAAACGGCTGGATGGCATCCCGCTGGCCTGACATTCACCCTGGAAACATTTAATAAACACTGGATAAGCTGCTATTCAGGTGATTTTCTGGATGTGTGTGTGTGTGTGTGCGTGTGGGAAAAGTTCAGCACAGGCCTTGAGCGAGTGTGTGCCTCCCTTTATCTGCTGCTGTGTATCGCTTCCCAGAGACGAGGTTAACAAAACGCCTCAACACGGAGACAGAGGAGTCAACCCGTAGAAGGACAACAGACACACATACACACACACACACCATCATTTCATCCTCTCTCCCTCTCTCCTCTCCCTCTCTCGTCTCTCCTCTCCCTCTCTCCTGTCGGTCTCGCTGGCCTCGGGTGGTTGCGTGCTTAAATCCCAGAGGCCTAAGCCCGGTGGAGCCAGTGGTGTTGTGAAGGCTGCGATGTGTAATGCAACACAAACACGCGAACGCACCACAGTCCAGGTGGAATGCTCCATACCTCCCACCCGGAGCCCCCCACGGCCTCACGGGAGGCTGAAACTGAAAATAAGAGATAATTCTAAACAGAGGAGACATTTATGACGCAGGCTGTTATCTGGAGACAGGAAATAAAGGCTCACATCAAAATGGAGAATACCACACAAAACCTCCCCCCGTCTGAACCACTTTCACGCCGTATTAATATGAATTACTGCATTTTCAATGCTGTTATATTAAAGAAACAACTTCATTGTAGTGCGGAAAAGATAAGCTGGCATGTATTAGTTGATCAACAACAGTTGTGATAATCAATCAATAGTTAAGTCCATTAAGTAACAAAGCTTAAAGGTGTTTACGAGCCTTCAGAGCTTCATTCTGAATGAAGACCATGAGATGCGATTGAAAGCTCTGAAAGCTGGTGAGTGGAGCTTTTTTGCTACATGAATTGTTACTAAAGGTCCAGGTCCTGAACTTCTTTTCCAGTGTTTAAAATAATCATTTTATATTTTGGAAAATACTAGGACTGTCAAAGTTAACGCAAATATAACGGGCTCAAAATACTGTCAACATACGAAACAATAAAACCTGAGGAATCCATCGGTACCAACCAGGTCATACTAGCTTGTTGAGAAGGAGGTTAAATAACGCTCCAAACTTGGGCTACATTTTGATGGGTTAAAACTGGCATGTCCATTTTCAAAGGGGTCCCTTGACCTCTGACCTCCAGATGTGTGAATGTAAATGGGTTCTCTGGGTACCACGAGTCTCCCCTTTACAGACATGCCCACTTTATGATCATCACATGCAGTTTGGGGCAAGTCATAGTCAAGTCAGCACACTGACACACTGACAGCTGTTGTTGCCTGTTGGGCTGCAGTTTGACCTGTTATGATTGGAGCATATTGTTTTATGCTAAATGCAGTACCTGTGAGGGTTTCTGGACAATATCTGTCATAGTTTTGTGTTGTTAATTGATTTATAATAATAAATATATACATAAAGCAGCATAAAGCAGCATATTTGCCCACTCCCATGTTGATAAAAGGGTTAAATACTTGATAAATCTCCCTTTAAGGTACATTTTGAACAGATAAAAAATGTCACGATTAAGTATTATAATGGATTGACAGCCCTAGAAAATACATTATTGCTTTCTTGCAGAGAGAAGAGTAGATTGATATCACTCTCGCTCTGTCCAAAAGTAACAAACTTCACCTACGAGCACCTCTCAAACTCACTGATTAACACGGTATATCTGGTTTGTTTAATCCGTAATCTGACAGTGTAATGCCCCAATCAGACAGAGATGCGTCGCTACGGACGCAGCCGCCTCATGAGAAATGAATTCCCTCTTCCCTCTCACAGTCCAACAGCTAACTAGCTAGCTTCATCTACCGCCATAAAAACAAGAGGAAGGAAGTGGTAAAGTAGTGAAGCCCGCCTCTTGCTTGATTTGATTTGCCGCCTGGGTCAAGTGCGACATGGACGAGCAGTGCGACTCCGCGCCCGGCGCAGAAAAGTTGAGAATATTTTAATTTTTATGCGTGTCTAAAAAGTGGTAGAAAAACACGACGTGCGGTGCGAGAAAAGAGCGTTCGCCAGCCGCGCTGCACCACAGGAAGACAATGGTTTTGCTGACGACGTGTTTCTAGCAACACGTCTCAGTGTGACTGGGCTCTAATACGACAAGCTGGATTTTTAAAACAAGTTGCGTTATTTGCTGGACTATTTCTTGGCCTGAAGCTGTGATTTCAGAGGTATAGATCTCCTCATCTAGAAGCGCACATTACCCAAAATGTCAAACTATTCCCATTTCTCAAAATACCAGACATCTGCTGCTGAAATGAGAGGAATTAGCTGCTTATTTCTTTGTACTGTTTTGTATGAATTGAAATTGACTATCTTTGGTCTGTTGTCAGACAAAACAAGCTACTTGTACACATCCCCTTTGGGCTCTGGCAACTTGTGAACAGCTATTTTTCCACTATTTTCTAGTAAACAACAAAGAAATGAATCCCTTTCCTGTCTGAAATGTACAAGTTTTACACTTTTCTGTCACTATTTTCATTCAACATTGAATATACTGGCTAGACTAATTATTTTGATCAAGTATAAAGTCAGCTTAAATGAGGAAGAGACATTATGGACAGTAGAGAAGAGAGAAATGCAGCAGGGATGGAGGGGATATAGAAGCTGGACACATCTGCATGACAGTAGTATGCTTCACACACACACACACACACACACACACACACACACACACACACACACAAACACACACACAAACACACACACTAATGCTCACAAACTGCAGCACACACTCTGTGCATCCATCACTTCTAATGTGTATTTATATGAAAATATCCCGGTGTTTGCCTTTCCAGCACTGAGCACACAGCAGAGGTACACAGCGACAGGTAAATATAGCATGGATGGGAAATGCAAGGAGGAGAGAGAGCTGCAAGAAAGAGGCTAAGAAACTTCTTCTCTACTGAGGGACTGCGTGCACGGGTCCTAAAAGAGCCAACAGACCTGCAGGCAACGCTGCAACGACTTTTTGACTTCATGCACGGGCAATATTTTTTGGTTAGTTTTGTGCAAATGAAGTGCTGCAAGTAGAGAGCCAGCAGAGGTTTAAACTGCTCATAAAGACAAGTGTGACCTGAGCTAACCCTCCCTGTCCCCTCTGCAGTGGACACATACAGTATGTTAAACACATAGTGAGCTGTAGAGGGCACTGTCCTCTCAGTTTACCTTCAGTCACTACACTGAACAGCACTGAGCTCGCTGAACCTGATGGCTTCAGATGATCAGACTGCTCTGAACAGCCGACGTGTCCGTTCAGATGGTTCTGAAGAAACACCAGTTGATTGCATGATGCACTGGTTATGTGCCTAAAATACTAGGGATGCACCGATACCGATACTGGATCAGGTATCGGTGACAACGGGGCTGATCTACTCAATTCAATTCTGTGTTTATATACTATATACATTACATACTGTAGTTTTAATTCATGTTTAAGTTTTGACCAATTTGTTGCTGCATTAAAAAGGTTTACACTTGAATCGTACTTCCTGTTAATTTTGAAGATTGTTTTATCAAGTTGTGGTGTACGGTTTATTATTTCATCCCAGTCATTTCCACACAGTGAGGCATACAGCTTATTGATTAAACACTGGTAACGGATCGCTACTCAGTATCGCCCGGGTATCACTATCGATATCAGGGCTGAAAAAGTCGGATCGGTGCATCCCTAAAAAATACAGATAGATGGAAACAAGCCTTTAAACCTGGACTCTACTTTCCTAAAAGTCATCTGAGCAGATCCAGAGAATTCTTGGAGGAGTCCAGTATAAGACCAGTTTCTGAGATTTTAACTAACATCTAAAGATGTGCATTTCTAGAAACAAGCATACGAGTGAAACATCTGAGTAACGTCAGCAAATACATAAAATGACTTAATATGCCACCTCAGTGAGGGATTGCTGTATGTGACACATCGATATACACGTCAAAGAAATGCTGACATCAGACCTCAGTGATTTCCAAAAATAAAAAAAAGATCATGAGGAGTTTCACAGAATAAAAATCTGATTCTGACCCCCTCTGGCCTTATATTGACCTCTGAACCGGTCTCAAAGTGTTCCAGCCCATGTCAGTAAACTCGTGCCCTGCTGAACCATCCGTGAAGAAGACACTGAATCTGAGCTGCGCTCTGCTAAACCCGACCTCTGACCTGTGTCTGAATCATTTTCTCAGCACATCTCTGATGTCATTTTAACTATCCTTAAAGGGAATCTTCAGTATTGGACCGTGTGGTCCCATGTGTTTGTGTCTGTTCAGACCTGGTTGACATGCATCTTCAGTGATCCGATCACAAGTGGACAGCTTTAAGTACAGGTGTGAACACACTCAAGACGCATTGAGGACGCATTGAGATCGGATCTTTCAGACCACATTGAGAGGTGGTCTGGGCCACATATGACCACATTCTTTTAGCAGTGTGTAGTGAAGGCGTCCTGGGCCACATTAAGGACCGCCTACTCATCTGATGTCCAGCTGGGATCACCGCGCCCCTCAGGTGAATAAACAGGCAGACACGGGCGCTCGTCAGCATGAAAACGGCCTCTGTGCTCTACTGTATCCTGTCGGTACAACTGTATTTTATTAAAATATATCTTGTTTATAGGCTACATATCTACAGACTATCAGACTAGGAACACGTAGTGCATTATTATCACACTGTCAGAGATGTGTAAGTGTTTTTGTTACGCTGCTTTGCAACAGCTGACACCTGACCGCCCGCCTGTTCTCCGTCCTCCCCGGCTCTCTGGAGCGTCCCCGGGGACCGCCGGTACAATAACCTCTTATTTTTATGTTAATACAATGTACCAGAATTCACGAATATGTAAGATATTACTACTGACATTCATGTAGTATTACGTCACAACAGCTGCTGTATCAGCCGTGTGTTTACTGCGTGTTTATTTGCATGTAGAGCGGGGAAGTGAGATCAGATCACAAGTGGTCACTGAAGACGCATTCTAATGCCAGGTGTAAACAGACGTACTTAGAGCTGTCCACTTGTGATCCGATCACTGAGGACGCATGTTAATACCAGGTCTGAACAGGGCCGAAGTGACTAATTGGGTCAATCATTTATTAAACTGGTCCAGTACTGAGGGCGAACGCTGCAGCCGCTAAACAGGCAGTATGCACCGTCAATGTACTTACACTAAAAGTGATGTCTTTGCCACTGACAGGCTCAGATTGTTATTATTAAGTGTCTGACAACATTATGGAGAGAACCCTACAGAAAAGAAAGTGGGAACGTGAGTGAGAGTTGAAGAGTTGGAGTGCCAGGAGGAGTTTGGTGTTGGAGTACGGAACGCGTAGCTTAGTGATATCTAAAAGATTTTCAATGTTGTGGCTGAATATTATATTTTCAGAACGAGACCGAGCTGACTGCATCAGAACAAACGCCATACGTGTAAGCAAGTATATGTTCTTAGTGGACATTCATGAAGGTTATAATGTTCCTTTTTCGTTGAACCTGTTTCAGAGAAGTGTTGATCTGTACGGTTGTTTTTTGGAGGATGTAGTTTGTGATGCTTTAGAAACATCTGTCAGAACATTATAACCTTCATGAAGGTCAGATTTATTGCAGGGCTGTTGGATTAGACATCATTATCTGTAGCTAGGTGTACCTAATAAACTGACAACTGAGTGTGTAATGCACTAAGAAATGTGAGGATGATGAGGTCAGGGTGCTTTAAATGCTTTAAACACCTGCAGCTGCATCTCGTCTCATCTCAGGAGTCACTGTTACACAACGTAACCACGGTCCTTCAGCAACATCCATCAAATGGTTTCATTCGTCTAAACCAGGGGTCAGCAACCTTTACTATCAAACCGAAAACATGTGATCATTGTGATGAAGGTAACAGTTTATAGTCTAAGTATATAGTATATAAGTCGAATGCAGTGAGGGCCAAAGAGACAATGTACTAGTATTAGGGCGACACTGAGGGAAAAAACATCTAAGATTTCCAGAATAAAGTCAGAATATTACGAGAAACAAAAGTCGTAATATTACGAGAATAAAGTCATAACTTTACGGAAAAAAAAATAACACGTAAAATTACTACTTTATAATATTATTTATTATTTTAATATTACGACTTTATTCTGGAAATCTCAGATTTATGTATTTTTTCCTCGATGTGGTCCTAATACTCCGTCGTACCGTCGTTCCATAGACCTACAACAATGATAAATAAAAATGAAAATGTAAACAAAAAACAGTTATTCATTTCCATTTTTATAAATCCACAGGGAGC
>CAKAOI010027887.1:0-17385 GCA_916701655.1 Sebastiscus albofasciatus
ATCTACTAAATATTAGGCAGGTGGTCATAATGTTATGGCCGATCAGTGTATATATATATATATTATATATATTATATATATATATATATATATATATATTATAAATAATATGAATAATCCACAAAACAAAATATATATATTGAGACCACTATTTACTTATTTGTGGTCACGAGATATAATTCATTCTCTCAATTTAATTATATCATTCCCACGTTTTGATTAATTTGTGCGCACAAGATAGTAATATGTGGCCTCAATTTAATTAAAACGTTACCAAGTTTTAGTTAATTTGTGCACACGAGATAAGTGTAAATACCGAGAGCCAGCACAGCCGCCCCGCTGCAGTCTCTGCAGTGATGTTGCTCGCTCGTGTCTGTCAAGCAGCAATTACACATGGGCACAGCAGATCTGCTGGTTACATTTTGTGCAGCCAGCATCTACTGTTGAAAGATAACCACAGAACGTCTCATGCTAATGTGCACATAAAACATGTTGTTTTGATTAATTACAGTTTCTTCTGCACATCAACAGGTGCACAAAAAAAGCCATGCTGTGATTTGGTATCAAAAACTTTTTGACATTTGGAGACTACTTCAAGAATTGCATTTTTCAGCGATTGGATGGCGAGCACTTCTGTTTTGTAAACTGCTCATAAATTCCCCTTATTTTCAATCTTTAGCTAGGAAAGCCATCCATCCTCTGAATGCTCTAGGTCTGTAGTTTGTGGTTGTAAAGTTTCATGAGGCTGTGATTATCCTAGAGGTCACCACAGGGCATTTTATACAGTGGTCTCACTATGAAATGGCTACTGTGGGGACTAACATCATCACACATGAATACAGTTGGGCTCATTTGATCCACAAGAGTCTCAGCTTTACAGTGATACCCAATTTATGTAATTCTAAGACTGTTTAGGGACCCCAGTGCGCAGAAATATTCAAATACATCATTTTAGAATAGAAGAAAATAATTTATACCGCATGCAGAAATTTTTTTTTTTTTTAATTTTTTTATTTAGCCTCCTTTCCGACAAGCTAGCATGGCATGGTTGGTACCAGTGGATGCCCTCGGTCATATCTTCACTTCCTGGAGGTCCGAAACATGGCAGTAATAATGTCAATACTTAAATCACGGAACGGGGGGCACGGGGAGGGGGTTTCCAGGAATCCTTCCAGATGGACAGATGAATCCACTTGAGCTCCGAGAGATGGAAAGGCGTCGGAAAGTGAATAGGCAGATAAGTAACTAAGGTAAGGATACAGGTCAAGGAGGAGCAGAGTGTAGGAGTGAGCAGGCAGGTTGGAACCAGGAAGCAGCAACAGCTGGCAGGTGAACAGACCTGAGCAAAGAACAAAACAAGGTGAGTCCAATAATCCAAAAACGAGCATGAGCAAAGTCAAGAATCAAATTACTAAGAGAGCCTGAATGTGTCTTGTACCACTGAGGGCGACGGAACGATCTGGTGATGACTGGCAGGAAGACCGGGGTTGATATACTGCAGGTGTGTGTCATGGTAGGTTAATTGCTGTCAGCTGCTCCAGCAGCGCCCGCCCAGGAGAAGGATGAGGAGGAGGAGGAAGGCCACACCTCCCAACACAGTGACAGACTAGACTAACAGGGGAAAAACACAAGGAGACAAAAGGACAGGGAAACAGAGGAAACACAAGGAAAACTAGACTGCCAAGGTGAAATCATGACAGAAATTGTGCGTTTGAAACAAGCCTTTAGGACTTCTGTCCATTTGTGATGTCACAAATATACAATATTTAGACCATTACATGGTTTTAAAAGTAAACATTCTAAATGTGTCCCAGTTTATATCCTGTTGCAGTGTATGTAAATAACATCAGCTGACAGGAAGTAAACATGAACCCTAACTGTTGCTGAGCAATGCGATTCCTTTGCAATTCCATTGAAATGCACTAAAACGGAGCGTTTCAGACAGAGGGTAAATACGGCTATATTCAGGCAGACAGTATGAGGAAAATAAAGTTGTTTTTTGAACATTACAGCATGTAAACATGTTCTCGTAGAAATACAAAATACAAGTATGAACCTGAAAATGAGCATGATATGGGACCTTTAAAGACAGTAATAAGGACCAGTCCTGCAGGACTAGCCACAGTAACGTCCATTCTGACAAGATAGGAGTTTACTGTCAGACAAGGTATTTATCCACTGACAGACTTGGCTGTTCACGGTCAAAATTCCCAGTCCCTATTACTGTATATACTTCTCATACTTGTTTGCTTTTAAACAATGGGAGGATTGTATTGTTGTAATATGACATTGTAACATCATGATGGCGCTGTTTATCCACATTTTAGTCAGGCTGAAGCAGCATCTCTGCTCTTCTTACAACTGACATTCTTCATAACCAGTCAAGCAAAGACAGATCATCAGATCATATGTACCATATTATGTGCTGTTTTTGCTCAGTGTTCATGTCCATCACATCCAGTAGTTCCCAACCTGGGGCTCAGGACCCCACAAAGGGTCCTGAAACACACCGAAGGAGTGACGAGATGATTAAAGGGGAAAAATTCTATTCTAGTTTCTTTTACTGTAACAAGTTATTTCCTCCGTTATTCTATTTACTTCTATTTTATTTCCTTCTTTCTAACATTTTAAACAATTAGCTAATTATATTTTCCTTTGGGAAGATATATATATATGGTTCGTCAGTTTTGTATCAAGTTACAAAGTAACACAGTCTCCGTCTAAGTTGAATAAAGAAGTACACAGAATATATTTTAAAAACAGGAACATGTGAAGACCTTGAGTGGCCCCATAAACAAGACTGAATACAAATAACATATGACCTTCACATGGATGGCATGGCCACTAACATGACTGCTGGATTCAAGCGCAAAGGGCAGAAACAGAGGTAGAACATGAAACTAAAGTGATTAAATGTTCTATTAGAAAACATCTTTTATTTTATTAATGTGTGTGGAACAATTATTTCACATGCTGAGAATCACCCAGTATATTAAGTTCAGCATCATCTCTGTGAAGGTTCTCATTTGTCCAGGTCACTGGATATTTAGTCTCACATCCAAGAGGCTTCATCAATATGGAGCTGATTGATGATTGAAGTCCAGTTGCTTTAAATGAACTACTCCACTTGTGTCATGTAAAACTAGAGGGTTCCTCTGCTTTAAGAAGAAAAGGAGAGTACTCTTTTTTAAAAATGATTACATTATGTGCTGAATTTATTATATTATTCAACTTTTTTTTCTAAATTTAAAATAATGTTCTCATAATGTAATAACTTATTACATTATGAACAAAACTGTTAATACTGTTATGGGCTCATGTATTTTTATGGCGCCGGTCCCTCTTGTTTTTGTCAATATTCTTCTTCTCCTTCTTCTTCTCCTTCTCCTTCTCCTTCTCCTTCTTCATAATGAAGAAGAAGAAGAATTATGAAGTCCATCACTCAAAAACAGTAAAAGTTATTAAACATGTCCTCCCACATTGTTTGCTCAATTGACACCAAATTTGCTACGCTGCATCTTGAAACTGTCCTCCACAAAAATTGAGCCCACAGCGCATTAAAACATTTTAGTGTAAACAGGACTGTACACAACTACTACTAAGTCTCACTGAATAAACTCCAACGTTCATGAAAATAAATGACAACATTTTCAGGTCATGGTAAGGTGGTACATTTCAGAGTTTTATCTCAAAAACAGCATTTTTAAGCATTTTTAAACATCAGTTTGTCACTTATGGAGCAATCAATCTTTATAAATCTAAATTACAGACATCTCTATGTTGTCTAGATTCTCAGAATTTTGTCTCGAAAAAACTGAATTTTGACACTGGTTTGAAATCTGCCTTCAAATGCAACCGTGTGGCGACTGCCTAAGTCAGTGTGATGTCATAGTCTGGAGCAGTAGTTTCTCCCGGGCAGCGAGCTCACCAATATGGTGACTTGCCTTTCGTGTCTGAAGTTGTGAGTTGGAGACCAGGACAAACATGCTAATGCCGTAAAGGATTAATGATGATGGACTGTCATGTACATCTCAATTGTCTTCCTCTTCCTTTTTTCATCTTCCTCCTTCTTATTCTTCCTCCTCCAAAATGCCAGGCCCGACCCACAGCTGAGCAGCAGCGATAATTATAATTTGCTATGTGTGGGGCATTGTAGTCCACTGTTATTCATTATTATTCTTTGTAATACTCTTCATGGGCTTTGTGCTACATTTTAAATGCCTTTTTTTATATTTGTCATTTGCCATACATGTCTGTATTCTTTGTAGTACTTTGTGTGCTACCCTTTCCGGTACTAGGCAGTACTTGCAGTGTGTGAGGCAGGTCTAAGTGCCCTGGGAGACAGACAAGCTCGTCCACATTCCTGACTCCCATGTTTTGACTGAATGGAATGTAACTGAATCACGTGACCAGATGGTGTGCTCAGGTGTAAAATGTAAACTGCTTTATCTTAATACCTGGTTTTCAAAAGTCAAAAGTGTAACCACTGTACTATAAAAGCTGTGTGTGTGTGTGTGTGTGTGTGTGTGTGTGTGTGTGTGTGTGTCTCTGCAGAGTGAGAGTCCTCTACAGCCCACCTCTATGGGCTCATAGTGTGTCTTCCAGTCTCTGTCCTGGCACATCTCCACCAGTTCTTGGTACCCTGTGTGTTTCCTCTCATTGTCTTCTTCAATATGCTCTTCCCAGGGCACCGTGAGTTCCAGCACGATCAGTTGTTTTGTTGCTTCAGAGATGACGAACATGTGGAAATTTCAGCAGCTTGCCCAGATTGGCGCCATTTCAGCTGCCAGTGAGAGGTGCAGAAGAGGCCCGTCCTTGTTTTTGGTTGTGGTTGGGGCTTCTCTCCAGCTTTGACAAAGGTGATGGCCTTCTTTGGGGCGTGGTGGTGTTTGCTGTTGCTGGTGGCAGCGAATATGCTCTCAGCAACCGGTCTTGAACACCAGGTCATGGCGCCACCGATATAGCGACCTTCCCCAAGGGCCTTTGGGCAGATGCTGCATGAGGAGATGTTCTAAGGATCCTCCTCCAGAGGAAAAGGGGGAAGGAAGGTGTCTCACTCTTGCCTCAAGCGTATAGGTATAAGTCATTGTAGACAGCTTACAGTATAACAGAATATTGATTCATATCTGTTCAGCACTGCCTAGTTCGACAGTTTGATTGGAGTTCACAAGCTTCATGAGCAGTGATTGACAGCTGTTGTAGAGACTGCTCAGCTCTGATTGGTTGTTTTTCTTTGTGGAATCTTGCAAATGTCATTAGGAGCACAGGAGGAGGCCGAGGAACCTGATTTTTTTCACAGATTATCTGACTCATGTACTACTGTCAGGATATAGTGACAGCCTGAGCAAATATGACAAAAAGTTATTTTATTAAAGTTACCAACTGTAGATTTAATGTTGAACTTTTCATTTGTAAGTGTCTTGTAAAGTGAGATGACTAATTGACGGACTGTATATGAAAAAAACAAAAAACAGAAACAACTCTGATAGCACCCTGATGAGGCAGGATAGAGAAACTGTTTGGGGGATAAAGTATGGTACTCTATATTGGAGTTGTGTCATTTTGATGAACTTGTCTTAAAAGTACCATATTGTAAAAAGTGAGATTTTCATGTCTTTTACATTATAAAGCAGGTTTAAGTGCTATATAAATACTGTTAAACTATCAAAACACTCAATATATGGAAAAATACACAGCCTGTATTCAGAAATTGCGCGTTTCAAACAAGCCATTAGGATTTCTGTCCATTTATGATGTCACAAATACACAATATTTAGACCATTACACGGTTTTAAGCGTAAACATTCTAAATGTGTCCCAGTTTATTTCCTGTTGCAGTGTATGTAAATAACATCAGCTGACAGGAAGTAAACATGGACCCAAACTGTTGCCTAGCAACGCAATTCCGTTGCAATTCCATTGAAATGCACTAAAACTGAGCGTTTCAGACAGAGGGTAAATACAGGTATATTCAGGCAGACAGTATGAGGGAAAAAAAACATGTTATTTGAACATTACAGCATGTAAACATGTTCCAGTAGAAACACAAGATACAAGTATGAACCTGAAATTGAGCACGATATGGGACCTTTAAAACTCACACAGCTCTCCACCATGCTTTACTCGTTCTCAAAATGAGAAAGGATTATGAACACGGGTTTTAAATGTATTGTTAGGCTGCCACTGGTCACTGTTCCTCTAAACAACCAATAAAGCAATCATTCACTCATCTGGTGCAGGCAGACACGCTGGTATGCAGGTCCTACTGTGACATGCAGACAAGAGGCCTGATTCACATTCTATTGTATATCAGAACGTGTGTGGGTGTGTGTGTGTGTGTGTGTGTGTGTGTGTGTAGAGAGAGAGAGAGAGAGAGAGAGAGAGAGAGAGAGAGATCCACCCTGTGCTGTATTGTTACACTGGAGACCAGCCAAAAATGAATGAAGCCACCTGACACAGATAAAAACCTGTCCTTCAGCAACTCCACCTGTCACACCCCGACATACAAAACAAACCTCCCCTTGACTGGAGGCCGGGGACATACCATACATAACGGACATACGTGAGCCGGACATGATTTAACGCACCTTGCAGTGAGAGGCGTGTGACTCACAGGTCTAAATAAAGTCTTCATAAAGTCTCGCCTTGCTCAGGTATTCCAGATATTGTCTTTGTAATGGAATAGTGGTTTCCATTTGAGCAATGGCTGTAGATTTCTAGCTTCCGTAGGGTGAAGAAGTGTAAAATAAAATAAAATAAATAAAATAGAAAATAAGAATGAAGAGATAAAAAAGGAGAGGAGGAAGGAAACATGTAAAAAGAGAAGGAGAGAAGAGAAGACATAAACAAGAAGAGAAAACATGATACATAGAAGGGAGATACAATTAAATGAGAAATGAAACCAAGAGAGGAGATGAGACATGGAAAGATAAGAAATGACGTGATGAGAAGAGAAGAGTGTTGGATTAAAAGCAGTAACAGGTTGCCTCAGTAACTTGACTGGTTCACATAGCTGACATTCCTGCTCACATACACACTTCTCTCTATCTCTGTCTCACTCTCTCACTCATGCATCCCCAGAGGAGGAGGCAGGAAGGCAGAGGGATAGAGTAGAGGTGTGAGTCAGGTTTGGATTCAGTAAGCTCGAGGTAGCTGGTTTCCTGGGTGTGGCTGCAGCAGGTTAGTAGAGTCACATACAGTACCTCTTTGTCTCACCACACACACACACACACCATATAGCTACTTATTGCTGCTAGCAGTTGTTGCTTGTTGCAGTATTTGTGTATGAGTTGTGGTGGTAAGACTAGTGGTTTTTCTATTGCTGTCCAAAAAAAAACACATTTCTTTCAGTGTTTCATGGGAAACAGAGTCCAGTAAATGGTCCATTCATTATTCAATGCTGTGACAGAGACTGCAGTATTATAGTTAAGGCTGGATTAACCTGCGAGGGGACCCAAACTTAATTTTGCCTGGGGCAAAAACGAGCTGTGGGCCCCTCCTGATCCCCCCATTCCTCCCACTCACTGTCCATTGTTGCCTTTAAAGGTCCCATATCGTGCTCATTTTCAGGTTGTATCTTGTGTTTCTACTAGAACATGTTTACATGCTGTAATGATAAAAAAAAACCTTTTTTTCCCTCATACTGTCCGCTTGAATATACCTCTATTTACCCTGTCTGAAACACTCCTTTTTAGTGCATTTCAATGGAATTGCAATGGAATTGCATTGCTAGGCAACAGTTTGGGTCCATGTTTACTTCCTGTCAGCTGATGTTATTTACATACACGGCAACAGGAAATAAACTGGGACACATTTAGAATGTTTACCTTTAAAACCGTGTAATGGTCTAAATATTGTATATTTGTGACATCACAAATGGACAGAAATCCTAACAGCTTGTTTCAAAAGCACAATTTCTGAATATGCGCTGTGTGTATTTCTCTGTATATTGAGCGTTTTGAGAGTTTAACAGTATTTATATAGCACTTAAACCTGCTTTATAATATAAAAGACCTGAAAATCTCACTTTACAATATGGGACCTTTAGTGGTCCAGTGTGTAAGATCTGGCCAGAATTTTAATTCAAAAAATGAATTATCACCAGAATGTGAAGAGGTTACAGTGTTGATGTTATGTCAAAGACGTCTATGTATTGTGTTGCAGAGATATCTAGTGAAATGAGCATGCTAACCAGCTAGCCCCGACCCGTCCTGTCTTGTAATACCACTTGTACCTCGAGGTGATAGTGAGTCACTGTAGCGTCCAGCCTGCTCTCAGTTAAACATGAGAGGACGAAGGAGTAGAGCTGCCTCAAAGGCTGGTCAATAATACATCTGCGGACCGTGTGCGTTTTCATAGTTTGCTTATTGAATTAAAAACAGTGGCAGAAATGAGAAAATTACTCGTATTTTTGTTTCGTCCTCCCCGCCGCCAGGAGACTACTTCGCTGGGAGACGGACCTTCAGTTAGCAGTTAGCTGTAGCAACTCGCGTTCAGCCAGCACAAACCCCCAGCACCATTTTTTGTCCAGAGCAAGACATCTCAACAACTTCTGGTCCGACTGCCCTGAGATGTGTTGTGAATGTTCAGAGAATGGCTGCTAATAATTCTGGTGACCTTCCCTGACCTTCCTTCTAACACCACCATCAGGCCAAAATGTGCTCTGTACTGAGCACAAGAAATATAAAAAATCTAACAAGCAGATTGCCATGGATGTACTGAGCACATTCTTGCTCCCCGGTGGATGAACCCTTTCCATTTTTAACACTCATTAGGCGTGTTTCCATTCAATTGTCAAGCAAATTTTAAGCAAACTTTTGAAATGTTGCAAAAAAAACCGAAACGTGAATTAGATTACACTTCAATTAACTGATTTAGAGTGAATAAACTCGGCTACAGCGTAGTTTGGCCCAAAGTTGCTGCTATAGGCTACGCATGGCTGTAATCTGCCAGTAAACAGAGTAGAGGAAGAAGTACATAAACAAAACAAGTTGCCTTGGCCATCTAACCATCTACGAGAGAAAAATCGAGAGATGTCTTCAGGAATTTGTTTCAATTGGGAAAGTTTGAATTGTTCTTTCATGTCAGCTACTATTGGTCATATTTCATGCTGTCTGGAAACGAAGACAAGCATCCACGTGTTATGGGAATACCCGAGAAGACGCCGACAGCAGAAACAGCTGATCAGTCATGCGAGTTAAATGTTCGCTACGTCAGAATTTATTTGACAGAGGCGTTCCTGTATCCCATTTAGTGCATCAACTCTTTTTTTGACGAAGACAAAAAACACCTCAAGCGACAGTAAAAATGTTTCCATACAGCTTTCTAATGCGATGCTTCAAAATGTGCATACAAAAATGTGAATGGAAACATAGCTAATAAACCTCCAAGATAAAATGTGAACATAGCTTGATCTCTTTGATCTCTTTTGATTTTTGATCTAATAATCTGATTGAACATTTGCTGAGCGTACTCCTGCTCTCAAGGGGATAAACTACCTTCTCTTTATTCTCATTCTCAAACGTTACATTTTCAAGTATTAGTACCGCTGCTGTTCAGGTTCTATCTCAAACTCACTGGTATTGTTTTTATTCCATTGGAGATTTTCACATTAATCAGTTATTAAAATTGTAATGAACAACCATAATGTATGTGAAAAAACTACAAATGGCAAATGAGGAGAAACATTCCCTGAAGTTTCCTTTAGTTTTCAGCTATGAGAGGAATCTTGAGGCATCACAGTAAAACGCAAGTGACTCACTACTGAGCCTGAATCATCACTGTCATTTCTGATTTTGCACACATACACACACACACACACACACACACACACACACACACACACGCGCGCACACTGAGTGTAAGCATCAAAGTTTTGACTGGCTGTATGAGATCACGCTGTCAATCCAAGTCCTCCCTTTTCCAACTCTCCTCACATTCCTACATTCCACCATCACTGAGAGAGGAGGAGGAGGAGGAGGAGGAGAAGTGGAAGATGGGAAAGGGGCAAGGACATGGAAGTGGAGGGAGAGAAAAGAAGGAGGGGAAGAGTGTTAAATCAAGGAGAGGAGAGGGGGAAGAAGAGAAGAGGTGAGAATATTTGAATAACAAAAGATGTAGAGGACCTGAAAGTTTATGATAAAAAACACATTTTATTTTTTGTCTCTCTCTCTCTCTCTCTCTCTCTCTCTCTCTCTCTCCTCTTTGGAATGCGTCCTTATCTGGAAAAGCATGTTGTTGGTAATTACAGCCTCTTACATAAGCATGTAGGGGTCCTGCCATGGTACACACACACACACACACACACACACTGGCCCCAGTACGGGCTGGTACTGAAAATGATTAGGACGGGTTAGCACAGAGTATAAATCTGGAGGAGGAGGAGGGAAGGAGGAAAACCTGAGCAGGAGGAAGAAAAGAGAGAGGTCAAATAAAACAAACACAACTGAAACCGGTTCAGTCTTAAAACCATTTCCACACATCATCTTCACAACGGCTCCTAAAAGTGTGAACGCAGGTAATAGCAGTCTGACGTGTTTCACTATCTGATGAAGATATTGCTTCATCAGTGTGATGGACTGAGATCCAGGGAGTGATTACATGTTTATCATGTCTGTAAACTATCTGTCAGATACAGAGAGAACAGTGGTGCATTGTTCGTCATTTCATATTTGGACTCGCAGAATAAAGCAGTCTGTGTCCCGAATGACAGTTTTGCATCTGTTATCACACTGATGAGATCTGAGAGGACAACATGAGCCAAAGGACACGGCAATGACATGTCACACAACCAGTGGCGGCTGGTGACTCCAAAAAGTTATTTCTCTTATTTTTCACTTTCACCTCCATTTCATGTATGGACTCAGTGATGCTTGATGTATGTGCTTGAATGTTCCTCATTTGTATATTTCATATAGGGGGGCTTACTTTGGATTCAGATTTTTTTTATTTTTACTCTGTAAATCTTTTAATCTGGAAAGAACACTTAAATTTGACAATTGCTATAAAATTATCATTATTATTAGTATTACACTAGTTGCCTTGGTTACTTATGTCTACTTTATTTTGCGTACAGCAGTCCGTTGCCCACACCGGGTTCCTGTCCCGGGGGAGCGCACTGCACATCTCCGTAGCTCTGCTGTGGGTCTAGCCCGTACAGCTGACAGTGAGGCCCCGAGCTACAAGCAGCGGATCTCTCTCCATTCACTCCCCAGCGGAGTCCGACTCCAACCGGATTCCTTGGTTTACTTCTGTGAACTGTAAAGGCTGCTGTGGGAATGATGTTTATTTCTGTTGGTAGTTGTCAAAAACAGCACCCAGGAAGTGAGGCAGATGTTTTGTTGCAGTCGTCTCTGGAGACAATACTTGGGATGTGGTCAATAAATTTGCACAAAACACAGACATAGGGGCTAAATTCCCCCCCCCCCCAGGTAATACTTGTCTGAGGAATGAGGATCAGACTGTATGGAGTATGGAGATGCAGTCAGGACATTGTTAGCCATGCTTAACATAAAGACTGGACACTGGGGTTTGGAATCAGGTCAATTATTGAGCTTATAGCTAGCCTTAAGATCACTGTTTCACCTGTTGTATCTTATTTGTCTAATCAATACAAAAACAGAAAAATAACTGTGTTTTTATGGGGTGTTATTTGGTGTAACTATTTATTGGCGAACAACAGCTGGGAGTTATGAATGTGTGCAGCATCATGGAGGGAGATTGTTTGAGGTTTGGTACCATTTTGTCTGTGCAGTAACACAGCTATGTTGGAAGGTCAAGACCTTTGTGATTTTCCCAAAGATACTGAAGAGCTACTTAAAGCTGAAGTAGGCGAGATTGAAGCAAATATGATTAAAACAAGTTATTTTTATAAAACACTATATCCTGACAGTAGTACATGAAATAGGTAATCTGAAAAAAATCATGTTCCTCTGTGTCCTGTGGTGCTCCTAACGGAATCTGCAAAATTTCACAGACCAGAGGAAAACAAGCAGTAAGAGCTGATCTGAGATCTGCTGTACAGCTGCTGTCTATGAGAGCCGGCTGTCAATCACTCGCGAACTCCGACCAAATGGTCAAACTAGGCAGCGCTGATCAAATATGAATCAATATTCTGTTACGTTAATGCCTATTTCTCTCCTCAAATGTTTTCAGAATCATCTTGTAGTGCACGGTTCGGCTGTAAAATAATAACGTTTGCGATGCGGCCACCATTGTGAAATTTGGTAAAGTAACGCCAAGTTCCGGTCACAAACCGAAGCACAGCCAATACAAACCCTCTCTTTCTGAAATGATTTTTTAAAGCCTGAAAACAGAGTCATGAGGAGGAGCAGAAGTCCAGTTTTCTCTCAGAACACTTGAATTACAATATGCTGAAAGGTTATTATGGAATTTTTGCCCAATGATGCCAAAAATATACTGACTACTGCTACTTTAAGTGCACTGGGCTGCTCTACTACCACAATGCACTGCAGTACAAGACACGTTTATTTGCATAGTAAAATATTAAATATTGTCCCAACTGTGAAAAATCTTTCAACCCAGCAATAGCTCTCTGAGAAGACAAAAAAACAAGCATCATTAAGTTGAGGTTGTCAGGTAGCTGGGGAAGGGTCAGGGGAAAGGTCAAAGAGCAAGCAACTCAGAAGCCAGAGGAGTCAACAGCATCACAGGAGGTGGTGCACTGCACAAAGAAAATGGTGTTAGGAGGATCCATGTACATAATGGCTATAGTAGAGAACCATAATGCTAATAGTGCATGTGCACTTGAACTGCTTCACTATTCTTGTCCTGCTCAAGTGACCACCAGCACCTGAAACCAACTGCTGAAGTGCTGTAAGATGCAGGCTACAAAAAGGCTTACAGTGTGTTTGACAACTGTGGTTTCCATTCTCTAAATACAGTATCTGAACTGTGTGGGAACTTTACAGGATTAAGTACCACAATGAGGGGCAGTGGGAGTGACACACACACACACACATCAGACAGGTTCACAGTGCGAGTCAGTTGGAACAGGTGAATTTATGGATTTTGATGTGAGCTAATGAAATGAAGCCTTTGAGTAAGTTGCATATTTGTCAAGATGATTTCAAGAAGTTGTTGCCACTTCATACTGTAAACAGCAGCGGTAGAAGTCACAAACTACATTTACTCTTGTTATTGTAACAAAGATGTTTTTTTGTGTGTTGTCAGTAATTTCACTTTTACTTCAAGCAGCAGTGGGTGGAAATGGAGCAAATATGATTAAAATAAGTTATTTTTATAAAATGGTCACTATATCGTGACAGTAGTACATGAAATAGGTAATCTGAAAAAAATCATGTTCCTCTGTGTCCTCCGGTGCTCCTAATGGCATCTGCAAGATTTCACAGACCGGAGGAAAACAACCAGTCAGAGCTGATCTGGAGTCTGCCGTCTCTGAGCAGCTGTCAATCACTCACAAACTCCAATCAAACGGTCAAACTAGGCAGCGCTGATCAAATATGAATCAATATTTATTACTGTAATGCCTATTTCTCTCGCAGAAGTCTAGTTTTCTCTCAGAACACTTGAATTACAATAAGCTGAAAGGTTATTATGGAATGTTTGCCCAATGATGCCAAAAATATACTGCCTACTGCAGGTTTAAAGGTCCCATATCATGCTCATTTTCAGGTTCTTACTTGTATTTTGTGTTTCTACTAGAACATGTTTACATGCTGTAATGTTCAAAAAAACTTTATTTTCCTCATACTGTCTGCCTAAATATACCTGTATTTACCCTCTGTCTGAAACACTCTGTTTTAGCGCTTTTTGATGGAATTGTAACAGAATTGTGTTGCTAGGCAACAGCTTGGGTCCATGTGTACTTCCTGTCAGCTGATGACATTCATATACACTACAACCAGGAATAAACTGGGACACATTTAGAATGTTTACGTTTAAAATTGTGTCAAGCGTCTAAATATTGTATATTCGTGACATCACAATTGGGCAGAAATCCTGACAGCTTGTTTCAAATGCAGAGTTTCTGAATATGGGCTGTGTGTATTTCCCTGTGGATTGAGTGTTTCGATACTTTCACAGTATTTATATAGGACTTAAGCCTGCTTTTTAATAAAAAACATGAATATGTCCTACTCTATATATCCATGTGAACAGCAAATATGAGAAGAGAAATGGTGTGCTGTTTTGTTCAGTAATGTGGTTGGTTGCTTGTGACGGCTTAGGATGACCCTGCTAGAAGCAGCATTAGCAATAGCAACACAATTATAAACAGTAGCAGGACGGAGGGGTAGCATGGTAGCATGTTGGCAGCAGCCTAGTAGTGGCACCGTCACTAGAACGACCATAGTATTAAGTAGCCTCCAGCGGCAGCAGCATCGGTGGTGGTGGTGTCATGTCCCGCCCCTCTTTCGTGTCCTCCGGTGTGGTGTCGTCAGGTTAGAGGAGGAGGAGGAGGAGGACGGGTTACTCTGGTTGGTACCTCACATCATCTCATACTGGATTTACCGGACTCCACCTGTCGCGAGCGCTGTGTTGTTGTTTTTTTTTTTTTTTCTCTCCGTGTCGTAAGCGGGTGATAACAGCGCGCGCTCTGACACAGGACGGAACGAGACAGCAACACAGAGAGCGAGCCCGGCTGCTCTTTAAACCGAATAGAGGAAAACACAGACAACACTATCTATAGCAGACAGACAGACAGACAGACAGACAGGTGACATGACCGCCTCAGCCTCTCTCCTCTGCGCCTGCTGCATGTCGTGAATGATTGTTTTCGTTCCGCCGAGGACGGAGGAGGAAAACAACGAGCATAATTCAGGTGGATGTTTTTATCCGCAGTGCCTCAGCCAAGCAGCCAACCGGGGAGCAGGATGTCAAGACAGCAGCAGCAGCAGCAGCAGCACCGGACGCCGTTAAAACTCACCGACAGCGTGGTGGAGGTCAAGAGCAAAGTGAGTGTGATGGGGCTGGTAATGGGGGATGTGGGACTGGTCATGAGAGGGGTAATGAGAGAGAGGACCCGGGTCTGCTTTCTGCTACTGTGCTCTGCTGCTCCGGTTCACTGACAACACCGACCGACGTACACAACCTCCTGATTAGACCGGCTACGTGATGTCTCTCCCGTTCGCTCTCCAACACACACACCAACACACCGACGTTTTAACGTTCGACATCGTTAATTCAGGAGTAAATGTTTTGTATAACGTTGAATGAGAGAGGTGAAGCCGTCAGCCGGCCTCGGTGCATCTAATGTCGGCTACAGTGTCAGCAGGCTGCCCGCCGACCCAACGCTCCGTTTAATTCCGCATTTCCTCCGTCGTTCTCCTCCGAGTCAAAACACCGACTCTCCCGTCACAGGCCAGCCTACCGCGGCTCACCGTTCACCTCCGTCTGTCGCTTCACTGGTCCCGTTACGCGGTGTTATATTTCTACTGTACTGTATAGTATTTGCCAGCTGGCCCCAGTGTAAAGTTTAGCCTACTTACTCTGTAACTACACGTTACCGTATAGTTTTCAATGAACCTACTTTATTAGAATATTGGGACTAATTCTTTCCATTAATTGAGGAAGTAGGCGTGTCTGACTGACAGCTGGAATAAGGTCGCCTACATTCATCACATTCTGAACATAGTTATAGCCAAGTTCTTCGAGTGTGACAGATACCTGTGTTGACATCAATAGAGTTTTAATTTTCATATAAAATCAAGTTTTTTATATACCTGCAACCTACTCACGAATTCACAAATCACATCCACAAAATGTCCAATATTATTTCCATTTTTTTTTGTATTTTATACACCCAGTGGTACAAACAGAACAGACGAATAAGAGAGAAAAATGAATAAATGGATAATACAGAAAAATAACATACACATAATCCATATGTATGTATGTGTATATATAGTTATAGTATATACTGTGTGTATATGTATATGTATATATGTATATATATACATATATATACATATATATATATATATATATATATATATATATATGCATCGGGCAAGTGCAATTGAGGACATTTGGCTAAATGTTCTCCCCTCACACTTAAGTCATTTTTTTTGACTATTTTTTACTATTTATTATGTGTTTTTGACTATTTAATCTGTTTTTTATTTGTTATAGTTGATTTTTATTGCTTTTTAAATATGATTGTATATTAGTACTGTATTTCGTTCCCTTTCATGTACAAACATGTTCTGGAATGACAATAACAAAAACTTCCTTGATCCTTGATATATACATATGGACTATGTGTATGTACATACATACATATAGTCCATATACACACAGTGTATATACACACATACACACATCAACACTCACATCCATACATACAAATACATTCATACAAAAACAATTGAAAAAAGAATATCAAGTTATTGTACACTTAAATCACAATAGGCAAAGATCATATGCAGTCAGTATTGAGAATCTTTATGTGAATCTATTCTCTGTTAGTAATTGTATTTTCATTGATTGATTGCTGTGTCTTGGAGTTCCATAGGGTCTCAATCAGAGACAGCACATGTACCCCCCCTCCCCCCCGCCCTTGTAAAGATTTATATGCCAGCAAGAGTACTTGGAGCAGCTACAGCATTAACATACTTATCACATTAATAATGCAGCGCTGTGGGAAGAAGCATTCTTCACAACAAGCAGGCCTACTTTAACTTTCAATAACTTTTCCACTACTGTTGATGAGCGAGAATAAGTATGGTCAGCAAGTATGCAGGATGTGTAGTTAGGGGAGCTAAAACTTGGTATTATATTTTTAGGATGAACCTTTACCGGCATTTAGAACATTTGAATCTGAATGTTACGTGTTGCTTAATAATTGTCATTTCTGTGGTGACAAATAAAGGATAAAAGGGGCTCCTCATTTAAGCCCATAATAATGATCAAACAAACATCTCATGTTATGTTTAGCTTTAGGGCACTTACGCAGCACTGCAATTGTATTGTTAATAATATCTTACACAGAGGAGCGTGTCAGTCTATATTTACCTGTAAGCTCTGTGTAGCCAGCTGCTGTATATTAAGCAAGAACAGTCAACATCAAATACGGCTGTCAAGAGGCAACCTGCATGACTACCTGTAGTTCTTCGTGAGAATGCTTTGAAGAGCGGTGCTGTGCTGAACTTCTTGTAGGAAGAGTGGATAATTTATCTGTCATTGACATTAACTCAGTGTATTGTTCTTGACGTGCCATATACATACTGAAACTTGAAGTGGTGGTAGGGCTGTGAAGGCCTCCTGACCCCTGCTTGCTCTCTTCCAAAAGGATCACTGTTTAGTTTCAGCCAAGAGGCCTGTATTCACTTTGTCATACAGCTGTTGTACCAATCTAACTCAATATGTCAATTTTCAGAAATCATGCTGAAGACCATGATTACAATA